>JAODFZ020024286.1:0-11705 GCA_027574845.2 Deinopsis erosa
TTCGAGATATTCACTTGGTGATGAGTTTAAGCTAAGGTGTCAATGTTTGAGATTAGTTTATAGGACAAGATAGGTGAGTTCTTCTTAAGTGCAAATACCTGTTAATTACAATAGTTTAGATATCTTACGTCTCGAGTGCTTGTAAACAACTCGATATCTTATCCAGAATGTATACTTGAAGGCGAACTTTAAATGCCGGTAGCTGAATACAGTTTAACTCAATTATTTATATATCTTACTTTTCTTTAACAACAGGTGTTGTCTTTTAAGGAACATATAAGTTCGCATTTCACATGATAAAAATGTCATACGCCAGCCAGATAGATAAGAAAATGATTTTTCAATTAACTATTCTTAGTAAATAAAAACTTACATGCGATATTTGTTGGGCACTGCACTATTTTATAGGTTAGTTTATTTTGTCTATTCATCAAATTCAACTAAACAACTGGATTTTGAATCTTATCTGAAGGACGCCTCGTTGTTATTGCAAATTATTTATCTAACGGCCGCACGATGAATCATTTCAACATGCAAACATTTTTAAATAATCAATATTTACTACTAGAATATTTTAATTTAAATTAATTGTGTTAATTAATATGAATTATTTTATAGATTCTATTAAAATCATCATAAATATTTTTCTCATCATTTAATGAATATTATAATTCAATAGTATAATTAATGAAATAAAGATTAAAATGAAAATTTTATTAATTCTATGGATGAAATTGTTCATTGTTATGTTTGGTTTCACATTTTCTCAATTTAAATTCTAAATTCTTCGCAATAAATGTTCTATTATTTTATGCAATTTTTAGTTTAGAATTAATTTATCAAGAAATTAAAGTATTTTTTAATTAAATTGTATTGTGACTATTTGTAACGGTACTTTTCATTATATTTTTGTAACATTCATATCAAAACATGCAGGTTTCTAAGAATGAAAGTTTTAAATGGAAAAAAATGCATCCAACTGCGAAAACAACCGCATCTACCCCAATTTTGTATGGGCACCGACCACAAATAACAACAAAAGAGGCACCCCCTTGAAGTGGCAATTTTCAAGTGGCCAAAATCCGTCCGCGCGATGACTTTTGAAAAGTAAGCAGATGCTTTTGAAACGAATTGACGTGAAAAATTTCCGAAATGGGTGACGAAGCAAAATAGAAATTATTTTGCTGTAAAATTTTTTCTTAGTTTGAGTTATGGCAGCATTCTTCCTATGTACATTTTATTGGTTTATTGCCGTAACAAATTTGAAGGCAAAATGCAAAATGTTTATAGCAGTTTTAGGAAAGTGTTGTAAAATGAGAATAAGTAGCTCTATAAAACTAACTAATAAATAAATAGATAAATGTCTATGCCACATGAATATATAAAACAAAATGCCTTTATTTGCATATGAATGATTCAGTCATTATATTTATAATGTCAGTTCAAATTTTAATCAAGATGCTTGTCAAGTATAATAAAATTAATAATTTATTTATTTATGTAAATAATCAATAAATTAAGTTATAATATAGATCTTTTGCGATGGTGTGAATTCAATCAATACGACCGTTATGTATTTTACAAGCCGTTTTATTTATTGGCAATAAGTTTTTTGGGTCCCTCGCTGCCATAATGGAAAACAACTTCCCCGATAATTTATTCGCAGCAATCAAAATATGTCAGAATATAAATAAGATTCTTACGGTGTCAAATATTGAAATTAAATTAAAATTTTAAATTAATTTTCCTCATTCTAAATGTCTTTTAAATGAAATTTGAAAAAAGACAGATTTTTGTGATAAACAACTTCGATTTTTATCAATGAAATGAATTCGTTTTTGTTGATAGGATGGGGTGTAATCATTCGGCCGTTAAAAGTTGTTTGATATGGGGGAGTGAATGATTGACAGGCACTGACAGAGGGTCAACTTTAACAATAAGTATCACTGACTTTATCCGACAGTGGCGGAAGTTTTTCTTTCAAAAGACAACTCCAGGAAATGTTATAATAGAAAATGGTAATTAGAGAATTCCTCTAATTATTTCTAAAAGTTATGCATGAAATCAATTGAAACGCTTCAACATTTCTATTAAAAAATTACCCCTAAATGGGAAATTTGATAAATTTGGCAATAAATACAGGATGTCCCATAACACACTACAATTCGATATTGTCCCCAAAACTATTACTGCAAGAAAATTTTTCATTATATGGACAAAGGATAAACGTCACCCCGAATTATCCAACGTGAGATTAATCATTAATTTAATGTGCTAACTATCAAAATATCTTATGCATTTTTGAGTTAATAAAAAAGATGTTGATGAGTTAGATAAGAAAGCGTTTTTTTTAGATTTATTAAAGAAACATGCAATAATTAATGAGCTGAAAAAGTAAAAGTGTTAAGTTGTTAGTGAAGGATTAAATAAGCAGCTGGTAAAGCTAATTATGGTAACATAATCGGAGCTTGCATATAAAACGCTTAAAATAATAAAAAATCTATTTTCGAATTTTTCCTCTTGATTCAGAATAAATATATGTAACTACTTGTGAGGCTATGAATGAGCTGTTAAATCCAACAAAAGACTCTATTATTCATTTATATAACGCCTACACCACAGTTAAAATAACACGAGTCTGCTTTGTAGAGGAAGAAGAGATTATCTTGAAAGTGCAACCTAGGGAATTTGTGGTCTTCAAAAGCTTGCGAAAATTGGATATTATTATTTTTTTACCTAACAAAAGTGAGATTATCGACTTTTTTTCAACAGTACTTTTTATGTCAATCAACGTTAACGCTGACAATGGCTCATAATCGACTTATTAAAGGTGTAGATGTAGGTACAAAACGGTTTCTTAAGAACGAATTGAAATGTTATTTTTCACTCAACAATCTGTCAATATATATATGCAGTAAACTTCATTAAAAAGTGCTTGCACATCCTGAATTATCTCATCGAAAGCGATATTTTACATAAATCGCAATTCAACCTGTCACGCATCAAAATGATTACATTTAAAGAATAATCTTGAACCGAAAGGCAGGTAATAAGAAGTAATTGCAATGTTAGTTAAAATGCAATTGAATGTTTGCATTGCATGGTTTGTGGCTCTAATGTGCATAACAGCAATTACATTTGCTTACATTGTTTGAAAATAAGACGAACTTTAACTTAAATTTATGATGTTGTAAATGTTATTGATTCGCCTATTAAAGTTGATTTGTTTAAGGAATCATTTACTGTTTATTGTAAATGCAAAGAAAGTTTTTCTTCATACAACCCCTCATCAAACAAATGACCATCATCACCCCATTTGATTTTCCTTTATACTAGTTTTCCATTACATTGAGCTGAAAATAAGATTTATACGGTTCAATTGTCTAGTTGCATTCATTCTGAGCAGAGATATTTAAAAGATGCGTTAATCTAAATAAATGAATTTCTCAATTATCGCAATTAAGTTGGAATTGCTTCGTCATTTCATAAATCAAATTTTAATAAACGGATTCAATGGTGCTGCAGTATTAATAAGGGTTTTGTGGTCAAATAAACTCACTCAATATCTTTATGATCTAAATAAGAATCCCCAACTTTTCACAGATCACTGAACTACAGTGCGTTTCGAAAAATCATCAAATAACAAACGTACTAATCATGTTTTTATCAAAGACTTTTTTCTAAATTGATGTCTTAGAGTTGTTGTTGTTGAATAAATTTTGTGAAAGTTTCGCTCAAAGAATTCATTTTTAAATGCAAGTGAACGTAATCGTATTGTATGTGTGGCCATCCAGAAAATATAAAAGGCCATATCTAAGAATCTCCCCTCATGTTTCTGTCATATGCCAATTTCTAGAGATTTTAATCAATTAATCAAACTGCTTTAATATCATAATCCTGACTTGGACGTACTGTATTGTTATGTGCATCAGGAAATTATAACTTTTCTAAAGAGCATGTTTAGGCTAAACAATAGGGGTGCCACATACAAAAAGATTTATTCCACTCATATGATTTCATATATGCAACATCTTATTCACTATGATTTGCCATAAAAATATTTAATGCAGTATACATAATTTGTTATGCTAATGAATGAATTGTTTCATTTGTTTGTAATGTTTGTAAATCTAATTGAATAAAAATTATTTCATGAATAACTATGTAATAATAATATCAAATTAGTAGATTATACCAACATTCAGTGGCACAGCAAAGGGGTCGTACGCCCAGCAAACTTATTCGAATATCCGAAAAAAAAAATCATTTTTGCAATTATACAACATCATACACTAAACTCGGTGCTGTAATTTTTTTAAAATTATTTTTTGGTGTGGCATCCCTAAAGACAAATTTCTGGTGCACCATTATTTTTTGTATTTAAATTTATGCAGTTTGTCCAATGTATAAAAAGTGCAATAATTTTAAAATTATTATATCTAGGTATTATAAAAATTAAAAAGTTTCATTAATTAAGTAATTTTGTCATTTGCAATTTTCTTTAAAGTAAATCTGTCAAAATGACAGTTATATTTATTTTATGCACTCTTCTTTGACGTCATCTCGCATGGGCCAATCACGTGAGAACACATCCTATATTAATATTAAAATATTAAAAACGAAAAAAATCAAGCTTGTATTTATGAAAGAAACAAAAAATTCATGTTGTCAAAACACAATTGTCAAATCGAATTCTAAATTGTCGGATGTAAAATTTTTTTATCCGCTAACAATGAATTTTTTTCTTAAAAAAATAACCAAATTTATTAACTGGTTGAAAAAGTTATTAAATTACAGTGCAAAGGTTGCAGAGCCGGAACCCAACTATATGGTTCAATTTTTTCTTGGCTTTTTCATTTTTCTCGTAATAGTATTTGTAATAATACAATTGCTGAAAAAATATCATCTCCCGAAAATTTCGAAAGGTAAGAAAAAATTAAAATTTATTAATAAGAATTTGATTATTGAGTAAATTATAGTGAAACGAAAATATGTGGTAAAGGTAAGACAGACAGATTGCCCTTATGAAGCCGAATATCTGGCAAAGGCAAGACAGACAAATCACCCTTATGAAGCCGAATATCTGGCATCTTTGATATCTAATGAAGACCGTTTGCATAATCGGAATTACACAACACCTAGAACCACGGCTAGAAGATCACGTCGAGATCAGTCTATTGCACGACGTACAGAAACGACTACATACGATAAGTTATTAAAACTGCCCTCGGAGGTTCAGTACGAAATGCTTATTGCCAAAGATTCGAATGAAAATCAGCTTGAGACTAGAAGCATTTCTAGTCATAGCAACTACGAAACACCGGCAGAGAGTTTCTATCCAAGGCGGATCCCGGGCAGCATGAAAACTTTTAGCCAGTTCACCCTCATAGAGGACACTCCGTGTCCTTTTATGCATGCCAGTGGAAGTTTTTCAACGCTTACCCAAAATGATCTATCAGAAGATCAGAATTTGGATGATCTTGAAGGGTATGACGAAAACAATACATACTATAAGTTGTGGGATGAACCTTAAATTATAAATTAAATATATGGCAATATTTTGATTTGACCGCTTAAAATACTAAATTCTGGCTGCATCACTGACAATATCTCACAACTTTTAGAAATGTTGGCAAAACACATATGCCTTAAAGACACACGGAAATGTAACACAACTTTTAATGACTTTTCATAATTCTATATTAAATAAACACAAATGTAATTATTGTAACCAGAAAGTAATAAAATTTAATAATTTTCCTCTAATAAACATTAAAATATATTGTTAATAATAAATTTAATACGTAAGAGTATTAAATTGAGGTAAAATATTGTCTTTTATAAACATATAATTTATTAGAATTGAATGATAAATATGTGAAAGCCTCTCCTTAAAATAGCATAAATCATAAAGAAATTTCAATTTTTGTTTTGGAAGATAATCTCCAATTAGGTATTCAAGAAAGTTGCTCACTTTATTATATCTTTTTACACAATACGGGAAGAATTATGACAAATTATACAATCCCGGTGGTCGGGAAAGCGCTACAACACATCCAACTATTATAATCCGCTATACATACACACATATTATACCTGTTACTCTTTGAACAGCAAGACAGTAGTGGAAGCGCATGGTGAATAGAAAATAGATTTATTATCAAAAGTTGGAAACATTTCAAATGATTTATTCATTTTAATATTGTGAAAATTGTAAAACAGTTTAGATAATATGAAATGATTTAGTGTGAAGTTGGATGCAATTGTAATAATTATGACGTTTTTCACTTATAGAAAATGCTCGTCTCATTTAACAAATGGTGGAATGCTACTGGATATCTGTGGTTAGTTATGTGCCATGTCCAACAGAGAGATATATTCTAGTAGCTAAACTAAAGCCAAAACTCGTAGGTAGCAAGTTGATAATAAATTATAAAATGTAGGCGCAGCAATATGTATATATTTATTATTTATGATTTAGTTCATACATAAGTAAATTTCTACAAGAAAGGTAAAGAGAATTAGGCGTTTTCTATGTAATTGTTTGCGCCCCTCGACTAGAATTTAAGTTAATTATACTCGAATCACTTTAGTGAATAAATCTTAGATAGAATGCCATCAATCAAGCGATTTCAATTTATCGAATATTCTGCAATTCCCAAAAGACTTCTCACTTTATCAGATCAAGAATGTTGGAGGATTTATTTCAATCGATTTCCCTAACACGCCGCCAATTATCAAACTCCAAAGACGAAAAACGAACTGTAGCATCAAAATTGAATATATTAAGAAGTGTTTGCTTATCTTAAAGATCATATCAAAGCAAAGAAAATTAAATTAAATCACCAATTAGAGTATTAAGTAGCCGATTTCGAAATTTCAACAACAACAACAGGTAGTCCTCGTGCCAATGTCAAGAAAAAAAAATATTAATAGAAATTTAATACATTGCTCTCATATATAGATGAAAAAATATGAGATACCATAAAAAATATTTACCACCTGTTACACGTCGCACAGCAAGATTCCTATTATTTTAAAATTAAATCACAATGAAGTGAAAAAAATTGTCATTGAATTTGCCATATGCTTTATCAAAGGCAAGCAGATCAAATTTTTATGAAAAACTACCATTCATTTGCTTTAATAATTGTAATTCTCTTGCTTTTTGTGATATGCAAAGCCTATTTTGCATATGGACAGACGAGAAAATGTCCAATGTGAAATTTTCTACAAATTACATATAATTTTTATACAGAGGAACAAAGCATTTTGCCCAGGGCGCCACATAAAGTAAAATAGGCGATGAATGTTATTCGATGTTTACTTGATTTTATTATAAGTCATATCATATAACAAATATCGATTTTGGTGGTCACTTTAGTGGCCACAGACATTTGCGTCGCGTGCCGCATCAACTGCATTAATAATTTAATTCAATTACATCTAAACCGAAAGCCCTTTTCACTTTAAAACAAATTTTATCATTGCTACAAAACCAATGCACTTACCCAAGCATTCTACGCTTGCACAAAGTTTACGTTTTACTTTTTTTGATTAACTTTTTTTCGTAAATGTAAATAATCTGTTATCAGTATTTGCACAATTGTGCATTTGTTTGGTTTTGGTACAAGGAAGTCATTGTTATTGATTTTTTAATAGGAGATATGTGTCTGTTTATGTATGCATTTTTTTTGCAAATGTGGGATATTTTATTACTAATATCAATAAAAATTGATATGTGAAGTTATATTTCGTTGATAATTTGTGGTAAAAATAAAGATAAATAAATGTCGAGTAACATTACACTTTGTCAACGCATCTTTTTCATTTGAAGCATTTCTCAGTGATGTTTTCAGTAGTAGAACAGAGATTGGTTACATATGGACTTTAACATTTGCTTTTTTCTTATTGCATTCCTTGTAAATGTGATGTCTTACAGACGTAACTATTTTAAATCTACTTTATAATTATTAGCTTCTTGGTAGAATAATATTTATAAAAGCTTCCAACCTGAGTACTTTTATTCCTCAACTAAGAAACGCAAATAAAATGGTACAACTAACTAAGTGCATAAAGATAAAAATTTATACGAAAAACTTCTAATGGTAGTTCAATGTTATCCCATTCCAGGTTGCTTTTTAGGTGATCGAATATCAAAGATTAAGGTAGACAGATGGGGAGTGCTGGGTGGTGAACGCTTTTTAACGTATGGCACACGTGACTTGCAACAGTAAATTACCCGAAAAATGCAATGACATGAAAATCTTAAGTTTCGAACGATACACAAAAAGTGACTTGATTAACATCGCACAATTTTCTACCGATACGTTATTCTTACGTTTTTTTCTCCATCCATCTCTAAAAATACTAAGATGATCCGGCAAAGTGAAGTCGCTAGTCATGAAATGGCAGCTCAATAACGATGTTGTTTTAGGGTAACGTCTATCTATTTGTCACCTAAATGTTCCGACGCTTTGAATATTTTTACAGCAGTTATTTCTAGATCACGTTTGATTGTTACTGCGTCTTTATAGTCTTCCACAACAAACTTCCTTTTTTTCTTCCAAGCGGTACAATAAAATGTCTACGAATTTTCATACATAAAATATTTTCTTTGTCCATTAATTCTGCATAAAAATTTGTTTAAAAATACATTGCCAACAATCATAAATAAAATAAATTTTATTACTACAAATAAAAAACGGTGCCAAAAAAAATTATTTTAAGAGGAATTAATTTGAATTATTCTGTTTACATTCAATCGGAAGATATAAATCAATAAATTGATCATGAAAATAGCAATAAAATGTTTTTTTTTTATTAAATTGAATTTCCTCACGACATTACTTAACAGTTTCAATACAGGAATATAAAATAATGATTTTTATCTTTATGACGCATCACGTACGTGTAAATATAAGTCAAAGAAGAATAAAAAAGTTGGTCGGTCGTCATTTTATTGTTCTTCTGAAGTCTTAATTCGTTTTCGCTAATCATATGAAAGAAGCTACGAATGGAACGCGTTTATTACTCTAATAAACTTACCCATAAACAACTCGTTAACATTAATTAATTATCGAATCATTTGCATAAATTTAAGCAAATAAAAATTAATTAATTTTCTTTTTGGCTCAGCGACCAATCAATAAATGTAATAAAAAATCACATGCGAGATGCATTAAAATGCATTAAAATTAATTGTAATCAATAATATTAATAGATTCTAATCTATTCCAATTAACTTATTTATTTATTCATAAAACTTTGTTGATTATTCGATAATATACTCGTTCCATTTCAAGAATAATTTATGACTGATTGTAATTTTATTTCATCGAAACTTAATTAAGTTTTTCATTTACTAATAAAATCTAGACGTGTGCGCCACTAAACTTTTTTCACCTATCAAATTAACTAAAAAGTGATTAAAATTAAAAAATATATTTTGGAATAAATTTTATTAGAATTTATTTCCAGCGAAAATTTTCATCGTTTCGTTGTCAACACATTACAAATCATACATAATTGCGTGTATTATATAATACAATTCTTCTATAAATAAAATATGATTGATTACATCAACACACGTGCGTTAAAGTTATGCTTGTTAACGGTGAAAATTTTATTCCGACAAAACTGGATGTGATAGCGTTCTAGTGGTCAATAGAATGTCAAATAAAAATAAATTTTTATTTAATTCAACGTTGGTATATTAATTAGTTAGTTTATTTGCGAAATGAATGCAAATTGTGTGCACTACTCTCACTCCATCAAGTGCGTGCTAACATTTATAATTTATGGCACATTTTATATTTCAAAACAAAACGTAATTTACCCGTTTATTTCTATAAGTAACGTAAAGATATTTAATTATGCAAATGTTTAATTAAATTAATTATACAAATAAGCCAATTTCTCACCAAATCAAACGTAAACATTAAATGCCTATTAAACACAATCAATGTCTAATAATTCCTATTATGTTGCTTACATAACTCAGTTACTATCACTAATTGATGTACAATTTAATTAATATTTGTTAATTGCTCCAGATGCAATAAATATACTTAGAGCTGGATGCATAACAAATGTGCAACATTAAGATTAATTAATGTTAATTAATCTAAGCGCCATTCTGCACATACAGAGCATGCACAACATATAAAAACAGAATTTTTAATGTAGATTGGTAAAATTTTATAACTGTATTTGTGTAAATGTAAATTTAAAAATCAATATTTATGTGACCACACACACATGGATGAAAAATGCCTAGAACAATTTTCATTTCTGCTATTGTTTTTTCAACTTTTAATTTTATGTATTATATTTGTTGTTTTCATGATATGTACAATACATTTGCATTTAAATTTTATATATTTTGTAAATAAAAATTTGCTTTGCATGTCAATATCGTATTAACACCGCAAAACAAATTCTTGTTAAAAAAATGATTATTGCTTTAGAAAATCTTTTATAAGAAACAATTTATTTACTTTAATAATGGATAGAATTAAAATGATAATAATACGTAATTGAAAACCGTCACATTTTATTAGTTTTTTTATATCATTTTTTTACTTTTAACCGGATACGTGACCACGTTTTGTATGTTACATGTACCAGGGTGGATAATTTCAAACCAGTCTATTGAAAAACATGAGAAATTTGCAAAAAGCTGCACATACTCGTTTCATATGAAAGTAATGTATAATTATGGCAAAAAAATACTACAAATTGTCCTTTTCCCTTAACCATTATACTTTTAATTTACATCATATGGCGTCTACATTCAATGCAAGCAAAAAATTGTTAATTGTCAATAAAAAATATTCTGTTTGTCACTGAACAATACATTTTTACAAAAAAATATTTCTTTAATCATGAATAAAATTATTTTGTTGAAGAATAAGCTGTTAAAATCATATTAAATTGAAAATTAGGCAAATGTATTGTTTATTAAATATCATTTAAGCTTCCTGTAAATAGTAAGCGGTTGTAACAAGCAAAAGAATAAATTATTTACTTATAAAAAGATTTAAATAATCTTTAGTTATATATGCAAAGTATAAAACCACTTATGACTAGTAAACCGCTATAATTAGGAAAGTTTCCAAAAATTCTAGTCAGCGTATTGTGTGACAATATAACGTTTCGTCATATGGTACTTTTATTCCACAATGTCTATCTTGTGATCTTTTGAACGTGATAAGATTTCACGAGTTATATGAGCATCATTTCAGCCCCGCAAAACAAACATAAAAAAAAGTATTAATTCAATGTGAGATGCGTACACCTACGTTCTAAGAATTTCTATATTTCTTTTATATACATATGTAATCTAAGAGGTGTGCCCATTTTAAATATATCTTCTATGATGTTTCTATTAAGTTAATCCAAAAAAAAAAAAAGTTCTGGATGAAGCGCCCATTGTCTCTTCAAACATATTTTCTTGTTTTAGGCCACCAGAAAAGTGGGTGTTGTCTCAATTTCAATTTAATAGCCTTAAATTATAGTAACAATGTAGCATTTGTTTCATATATATATTTGCATTATTCATTGCTAGATAAGTGCATGCCTATTAGATAAAGTGCATATTATGCTTATTAAGATCGTTAAAATCATTGCTAAAAGGTAAATGGGAAAGTTGAATATGGTTTTTGAAGCGCATTTAGATTTAGTTTTTGTTTGTAACATATAAA
>JAODFZ020024313.1:0-11763 GCA_027574845.2 Deinopsis erosa
TCATTACAGTATGAAATCAAGTTTTCTAGATTTTTTTCTAGCAAATCTGTTAATTTTTCAGAATCTTGGATGGGGGTAACCACCCCCATAACCCTCCCCCTTGAATATGTGCATCGGTCTGACACAGTTAAAGCTATAGCTACAAAAAATTGATCAAATGTGACAACTATTCTGGAACAAAATTTATGCATCAAATGTGACAGCTATTCTGGAACGGAGGTAGTACAATAAATTAAAATTACTAAAGAAAGTTTTTGTAAATAAAAAAAAATATTTTAAAAGGAATTTATTGAAGATATCATAAAAATAAAGTTATTTGAGCAAATATGAATTATGCTTTAAAATTAAATAAGTTATATAGTTAATAGCAATAAATTATAAGAACCAAGAACAAGAAAAATAAATTCTAAAGCATTATTTACATTGTTTTCAGGTAGATAGTACTACTTTCTCATAACAAAAAGTAAGCAATACTTGCTGAAAATTTGTAAAGCGAATAACACGAACATGAACGTGATTGTCTACACGCTATACTGTTGTAAAATATGATATAATTTGTTTAAATATCACACAACTACAATAAATAGCACACAACCAATTTGCAATTGCATTCATTACTTAAAATGTTGTTAGTTTCCAAACACATCTAACTCAAACAAAATTTCAAATAATTGCATAGAAAAAAATTGCGTATTGATACCAAATTAGTTATCTGAATATTCATAAATCAGTTCTGCTTACTGATCATTTTAAAACCAACATCAACAACATTATTAAAAACGAATGAAGAACTGTAAACTTTTCCGGAAAATTTTCAATTTAATAATATAATTGTTTTTATATTGTGGTTTGTATTAAAAATAATAGAATGTTTTCTCTTCTTATTGTAAACACGTCTCTGGAGTTTTGTACTTTCAAGAACGCAGAATAATTTTTAGTTGCAATATAAAAAGTTTTCTAGCAAAAAATCTATAAAATCAATTTGAGTTTTAAACTTTCACATAGAATTTTTCTGTTTGCAGAAAAAATGTTATTAATTATAAAACGAAGATAATAAACTTTATAGGTTCGCTTATTTTTCTTATTTTATAAACAAAGTAGTTTGAATTTAATTAGCATTTTTTACGTTAAAATTAAAAGATTGTATATTGTAATTTTTACGACATGCGACAATTATTTATTTTTTAATACCAAGTTTTTTTGGAAGCGCCAATTACACTAAGTAAATATTCTTTTATTATTTTTAACAAAGTGTTGTTATAATCAAATTTTAATTAAAGTTTCTTGAAAAAGAGCACAAAGTTTAATCTATGCATTGATTGATTTTTCTTCATATAAAATATGAATGTAAATTTAAATATGTTTAGAAAATAAATATGCATGATATAATAAAAAAGAAAAAAATGAAGGATAAAACAAGATTAGTACATTTTAACAGTTTAAATGAAATGCATTTTACGTAACATATTGAGCATGTAAAACAGAATATAAAGAAATAGAATAAAATTTTATATGAAGAAGCTTTGAGAAAAGAAAAAGGAAGTTATAAATATATAAAACACAAAACGTGTATATTAAAAATGAAATATTATAGCAACTTTAATGAAATTAATCCCATGATGAATGAGTCTGCACATCTTCATTTACCTAACGTATTCTTTAAAATAATTGCACTATCATAAAAAGCGACGTTTCAAATCAGTTACAACGCATAAGAAAAGTCTATAAAACTTTTTAAATATAAGTTTATTGATTTTTTTGGAAAGATGATAAATTTTAAACAACGATTTTTTTACTTCTTCTTCTTATATAAATTGCATCATCAATTATTTTAGCGCTGTCTCAACTTTAGAAACATACAGAAAAGTGCGAAAGAATTTTATTTTAAAGTTGTAGCAATGTAATAAATAACAAAATGAGTAATACCAAAATTGAAGAAGTTTAAGCAATGTAGATGAGAATTCTTTTCATTTTAATTTACTTATTTTATGTCAAGACACATTTATGTAAATTTTCATAATAAATTTTAAAGGCTATTATAATGTGGTCAAAGTTTCAGCTGAAACAAAGCATCCTCAAACACGCCTTTCCTCTTAATCACTTTTTATGTAACAGAAATAATTTACTTGAAAAAAATTTTTCTTTGTATTCTTTTTTCATTATATTTCTGTGTATAAAATTTTTAGAATTCCAATTAATTACGAATTATTTGTTGTTTCTATATAGTAAATTCTTGCTGAAGAAAAAAATAATTGTTTTGAAATAATAATGTATTTTCTACAATTTATATTATTTTTATAAATTGGGACAGTCAACTTTGTCTTTTAATTTTAGTTAATTCAGACTATAAGAAGTAGAAGCAGTAAAAATATTTATTTTCTATTAATTAAAAATTAATCCTTAAATATTTAATTTTATGAATTAATAATATAAATAAAAGCTCTAAAACTGAAATAAAAAATTTACTATGAGGAAATGAATGAATGATAATTGAACATTGTGCTCATCGAGCGAACAGATTTTTGCTACTTATTTCGCATTAAATATTAAATTATAATTAAATACATTGTTTCAATATCTTTTTTTTTATGATTGAATAATAAAAAATTGAATTAATGAAAATAGATCACCTAGAAGAAAAATTATTACAACGCTTATTGTAAAATGAAAGTTGTTTTCTTTCATATACTTTCGCAGCATATAAATTAGATTCTAAAAAAATGAATTAATTATTTTAATATGAAAATGCAGCATTTTATGAACATAAGTTTTTAAGTGAATCATTATTGGATTTTATTGAAATTAATCAATAAACTTTTATAGATTAATAAAAGTTTTATTTAATTAACATATTTTTTTTTATTTTAATGACGTTAGACAAATTGTAAATTACACCCCAAATGTCGTTGTGAACATAAAAATTATTAAAGTGATAAAAATACATACAACTCATTTAAAATTTAAATTTGTGAATGCCTGATAAAACATGATATCGTTTAATTAATTCCATATTTGACTCATTAATAAACACTTAAGCACAATTTAAATTAAGGCTGAGGAGTCAGAATTAAAGTCGGCAAAAATCTGAGAGTATTTTTTCATACTTATTTTCAGATGTGGTTGTCTCTCTACTCGTGTTTAGAATTCTAAAATTTAATTAATTAGTTTTGTAAAATAGTTTTTTTTCACTATATGTTATGTATTTATTTACATATGCATATGCATATAAATAAAAAGATAAATGACAATAAAAAATTATGTTGCAAAAGTGATTGACATTGTATTAATCGAATTGTTTTCCCATGTGAAATCATAGATTTAATTTATTCATGTCATCATTTTATTTTACATAACGAAAAATAATTTTTATAATATTTATAAAATTAATTGAATTTTAGCCCTTCTAAAAAACGAAATGATTGATTGAATGCTTTTTTTATATATTCTTTTTTCTTTTACTCTAAGTATATTACTTTTATAGTTAATACACAAATAACATCATTTTTTACAACTTTACTTAAAATGAAATTAGTTTAATCAATTGATTGTTTTTATATGTTTATAAAGTTTTTCGCAGACATTTAGGTTAATGTAGGATGTAAATAAATCTTTAAAACAACTTTGTTTATGTTCATTCTGTTTAGTATTCACATTATTTTTATTATTTGTATTTTCTTAAAGTAAATTGATGATCAGATTACGAGACAAACTCATAAAATCGTTTTTATTTCTCATTCGTTCGGCATACTTAAGAATGCAAGTGCATTTGTTTTGAATACGCCATTTAGCATAGTAATTATCAATTAAATTTCTAATTAACAGATTTTCCTAAAATGCTTTTCAACACTATCGCATTCTTCTAAAATAAATCCAAAAAAGGAGAAGAATATATCATTTCTAAGCGAGACTTTTGAAGTTGATGTTAAGAATATAAAATAAGAACAATGCAAATTAATTTTATGTGCTATGTTTCAATTATAATTATATTACATATAGTACTTACTTACGTACAGGTTGAAATGTTATATTATGAAATATAACATAAGAAGACATTGCAAATATAAACTGTCAAATATTTAAGCACAAATGTAAATCGGTTGGTTGCTGGATGTCATAGTATAAAGTACATAATGTATTTAAATTCTTTCAATATTTATCAGGTGAAAAACTAAAAAAAAAAATTTTTTTTTGTATTTAATGTCATATCGTCCTATAGGCTCACAGACTATTAACTAAACTCTGATAAGTTATCTATTTTAGCGAACTAATCACTATAATTAACATATCACAGAATCTTAATTCATCTAGAATTATATTTCATAGAAAAAACGGCACAAACATCCCGACTCACACCTGGGACTCGAACCCGGGACCTCTAGCGCCACAGCAGTATACTCTACCGCTGCGCCATCGTGCTGGTCAAGTTTAATTTATAAGATATAGTCAACGCCGCTTAATAGGTTCACCTGTTTATCGGAGCAGCCGTTTATTTTGAGCACAGATCAAGGAAGTAATAGTAATTTCTATCGCTTATTTGGGGCAATATACTTATTCATAACTATAAAACATTTACTATTTTGTCCTCTTTTAACCAGAAATTTAAACTCATTTTTCATCAAATAAACAAGTTACTAATTTCCATATTTTTTAAATAAAATTTCTATTATTTAATTTGTTATTTCATTTCTTAACTAATATCATCAGTTATATTATGAAATATAACATAAGAAGACATTGCAAATATAAACTGTCAAATATTTAAGCACAAATGTAAATCGGTTGGTTGCTGGATTTCATAGTATAAAGTACATAATGTATTTAAATTCTTTCAATATTTATCAGGTGAAAAACTAAAAAAAAAAAGTTTTTTTATTTAAAGTCATATCGTCCTATAGGCTCATAGACTATTAACAAAACTCTGATGTAAATATTCTATTTTAGCGAACTAATCACTATAATTAACATATCACAGAAACTTAATTCATCTAGAATTATATTTCATAGAAAAAACGGCACAAACATCCCCACTCACACCCGGGACTCGAACCCGGGACCTCTAGTGCCACAGTAGTATACTCTTCCGCTGCGCCACCGTGCTGGTCAAAATAATTTATAAGATATAGTCAACGCCGCTTAATAGGTTCACCTGTTTATCGGAGCAACCGTTTATTTTGAGCACAAATCAAGGAAGTAATAGTAATTTCTATCGCTTATTTGGGGCAATATACTTATTCATAACTATAAAACACTTACTATTTTTGTCCACTTTTAACCAGAAATTTAAATTCATCAAATAAACAAGTTATTAATTTCCATATTTTTTAAATATTGCAGAATTTCTATTATTTAATTTGTTACTTTGTTGCTTAACTAATATAACATCAGTTAATTCGCATAAAATTTTTAATTAGCGTCGCTAACTAAATGACAAAAACATGTATATAACGTCACTTTGCTATAACGTTATTGAATGACTCTATAACTAAATTTGAGCGTACATTTATTATATTATACAAAAATATATATTTTTGTTTGATTGATATTCAAGTGTAAGTGGAAAACTCATTTTTTAAGTGTGTTTAGGAGCTAAATATACTGGTCAGTAGGTGGACATATTAAGCGGCCTTGACTGTATTGAAAAAACATTATTAATTTCTAGTCAGTATAGGGCAATAAAGAAGGAATTCAGGTGTACAAATAAAATAGATGGAATAAGGTAAAATTGTTGTGAACTAAAACCAATTGGATTGGCAGTGTCACACAAAAAATAATTTTTATCTTGGGAAACGTCATTACGAATATCATTTTTTTCGTCTTTAATGGAAGTCTATTACTCCTAAGCGCCTATTTTTGTTTTTCCACGTAATGCTTTTTATTACACATAGCAAACGCAGAAGGCACATTCAAACATGATTTATTCATTTCAACAATACAATTTTATTTCATACAACGCATTTTAAAACGCGATAGGCCATATCTATTCCTTCTAGTTTATTTTAATCCTATTGTAATAATGTTGCGCTGAGCAGAATAATTATTTCACAGAAATGTTTATTATTAAAGTCACTTATTTCATATAAAAACCGTGTCATTCTATTTTAATTAAATATAATTCTGCAATTAAATAAGAGAACATTTTGTTCTAAATTTAATGGTTGCAATGTAATAAATATATTCAATATTAATTAAATATTTCATTATTTATTTGATTATATTTTGAATTATATTTGATTTAAATTTACGATAATAATTTTCCATAATACAATTTTAATAAATATTTTAAAAACTACGTGTATGAGAAATAAATTAATATTTTTAAATTTTATAAATATAATCTTCTTATTTCCATAACTATTGGGTTGTGGAAAAATATATGACATGTAGTGATTTACGTTCTATTTGTGACGGAATTTTGTAACACTTACTAAATAAACCAACTTTTTTTCTGTCTCATCTTATATGGGCTAAACTTCAGTTATACTCTCAAGAGAATACAAGTTTTTCCTCTGTTCCGAATAGCACAATGTATTATCTTTAATAAATTTCATAGAAAAACAAGAACAACAATTAATATTTCATAAAAAACTTTGACCAAAAATAAAAAAATGACGCATTACCAGAATATTATTAATTACATAAAAAAACTATTTGTTTAAACGAATATTGAGCAAGACATTTCCTCAGTCCTAACATAATCTTCAAGAAAGAAAAACTCAGAAAAACAATTTTAAGAACTAGCGACAGATAAAACAAAAAGTACTTTGCTGAAAAATTAATAATGTATTGAATTTAAACCCAGGAATAAATCTCTTTGGCAATTCAGTAAATTTTCCAGTGACAAATGGTTAGAAATAAGCATTGTGTCCACGTCCAGGTTTTATATTTAATTTTGCATGAATATGTTAGTCGAAGTTTACATAAAATCGAAAATTGCTTAAATAAGATTTATAGTAAATAAAAAATTATGTAAATTTACGAAACATATTTTACGTCTAACTTTACCTATGAAGAAATCTGTCCATCTCGATTTATCAAAGAAGATAAACGAATAAATGGAACGTTTTAGTGGCATGCAGCCAAATGAGTATATTCCTTCTATTGTAGTAAAAGCACGATGATTCTATGCAATTTATTCTCTACTAACAATGAAAGTGATGAAACTAGCCCCTATTGTATAAACTAAAAAAGCACGACTACATATACACTGAATAAATTTTAATTGCATTTAATTTTTTCTCTCTTTTTTTTTTGTTATATTATCTGAACCAATCTTATTTCTATTGCTAAGAGATTACTTTCCATGCAAAGATCTAATGCATTATAAAGAGTGTTAAATCTTATTGTTAGAACTTTTAGATAGATTTATTTAAATCCATCTATGTACGAGTTTTAGAATCTTGACGAAGTACTTCAGTAAACTTGAATAAAAACGGGTGAAAAATCTAATTTATGCAATCTATTTTCAATTATATAAAATAATTATTAAAATTAACTTGTCTATCTATTACTCTTATTTATATATTCAAAACGGTACACTATAATTATGTGCAAACAAAGCAATAAGTTTATGTTTTAATTAATTCTATTATAAACAGATTGAGTTAGTATAAGCAATAAATGCAAATGTACAATGATAACTTGTTCGAAAATAAACTATTATTTTGTAATTAGAATAGTTGAATTTGAATTTTCAAGAGAATAGCATTTTGTAGGACAATACGTTGATTATGGTAACAAATTTATGTGGTAGAAGTAAAATGCAGTTTCTAGAGAATTTCCTGACATGACATGTTCTATCTTAATGCAAAAGTTGTTGAATATTTTAATGGAAAACAAAAGGATGTTACACTTGTAAACATATGAAAGTTTTATTTCATGTCATGGGTACATTGATGACGTCCTTTATAAAGGGACTAATTGTTTTGCCTAAATGGTAATTACTATCCATTTTCAATTTAGTTTAACTAAATTAGGTTCAAAGATGCTTTTATGTTTTCCATTCCCATTTAACCCAAGGTGAAGAATAAATAATGTTGGTCGAAGAACATATATCTAAACTAATCTTAGATTAACTCAAAACGTCAGTGTTCATTGAAATATTGCATTTTACTATAGCAATGCTTAAATATCATATTTTGATTTTTTTTCTGAGAAAAATAGGTCAGGTTTGGAAAATTGATGATACTCTTTTCCGCCGTATACTTACATACATAGATACATACATATATATGAATATAGTTACACATTCAAGATTTTGTCTTTCATATATTCATGAATTTTAATATTTATATTACATAAAATAAATAGACATATTCACCTTTACGTTCTGATTTTGACACAATCTGCAACTACATTTTCTTATTATTTTTATACCAAGCGACAAATTGTGTTGCATAATACTTTGACGTTCTAACACTCGTTTTACTCCTTTTTTGGTATAGATAAAAAGTGATATATGAATATACATTTTTTATATTTTTATAGACTCGAGTGACAATAGTCACAATATCATAAACGTAATTTTGATTATCTTTTCTCCCATATACATACATAGGCAATAAAAATAAACTAGATTGTCAAATAAATTTATCTTAGAAAAGACAATTTGATAATATATATATGTTATTTTATTTACTAACGGAATACGCTAAATTAATACTTTTAGTATTTTCTTTTCAAAAAAATTTATTTTAAATTTATATCTGTTTCGGTTTTCTATAAATTGCAATTTTTCATTTAACCTGCTTGTCAACGTTCCCTCGTGTTGAAAGGATTTATCCAAAATTTGATATAAATCATACTTTTAGTTCAAAAAACACGTGATACCAGTTTTATTGCAAATAATGTATTAGCTTGTCACATTTGTTAAAAAACGATGTTTCTTCAAAATTTATATTACTTGATCACTTCATTAATAGAACTTAGAATAGCGCAAATTAAATTTTAGGAACTTCAATATTAATGTATATATTAATTTCCAAAATATCATTAAAATCAACAATTTTATCTTTAAGCTACAAACAAATGATTTCAAAGAATTGTATTCAATCCGTTTACCTTTCAAAATAATTGATAATAAGAATTTCTTATAATTATCTATTTCCTTAAAAGTTTGTGTATAATTAAAAGTTATGCTCACAAAAAGAAGATGAAGATGAAAAATATAAAATTAAAGTTCAATATAATTTAATGTTCATATATCAAATTCACTAGTGTTATACATTTATGTTTGAAATAAAAAGTTCCGGAAGAAATGATATTGAAGAGAGTAACATTAAGGTTAATATCCAAGATATTTGAACTTATTTTTTTACTGTCCATATATGATTCCTCAGGGTGAATCAAATTATTATTTCTATACCATTTCTTGCACGTACCAATTTGTTATCAAATGAGTAATGGCTTTTTTTTCTTCACATATGCTCAAGTTAACACGTTTTCTTAAAATTGTTACTACCCTGAAGTAGATTCATTCGAATGGAAACTCAATCTTATTCACAATGAATCGATGTCTTTTCTCTGTGCTTTTTAAATGTAGGAATTGTTCAAATAAGTTTTACCAACAAAGATTTTTTTAAAGAAAAACATTACTGGCAGCTTTTAATGGAAAACGCTATCAGATTTTTTTAATTGAATATATTTTTCATTCAAATATTTAATATTATAAAATTAATTCATCTATTTAACATATTGAAATTTAACACAAATTCACAAAAAAAACTGTGCCCCAAAAGCGCGGAGTGTGGGGTACCACCAAAGCCAACATTAAAATAATTTTTTAATAAACAAATAATTTTAATAATAATTTGGTATACAATAATTTCTAATAAATCCGAATAAATTAGTTTTGTTTATCAATCTTGCTAAATGCTAAAAAAATGTATTAATTTATCTAAAAAGAAACCAATTAATATCCATAATAAACAGTTGCATGTTGTTATACGTTTTCTTATCTAATTTGTCCGTTCAATAGTTAAATTAACAAGAAGAAAAGTGTTTATAATCAATTAGAATATTAAAATGAATAAAAGGAAATAATTTCCACATGGAAATTAAGACTAGTTTGCATGTACAATATTAATTAATGTTTTGTAATTTGTATCAAGTTTAGTTTATTGGAGTTCATTACCCGTATACATTTCAAATAGTTATCACTGATTTCCTTCCACTTCAAACTTATTGAAAATTCATTAAATTAATTGCATTTATATGCAATTTGTTTTTTTTTTTATATTTGCATATATTGAAAATTTTTCATTCATATAACATCAAACGCCTAATAAATATCCAAATATGTACACAACAGATATGAACCTAAATCTTGTTTTCACTCTAAATGCACAAATTATTAACTAATTTAGAACATTTCATGTTTGGATCTGACAATTGAAAATTTACATTATTTATTCACGTTATGTATGCATTTTATATAATTTCTTATTATGATAAGTATGAATGTAATAAAACATGTGATTTTCTAAAAAAAAAGTTAAATGAATAATTAAGCAATTAAGCTAAATTAATTGTTATTTATTTTATTTGATAATAAATAAAAGATGTTTCCAAGATAGACCTACAATTAGTATTTAGTAATCTGTTAAATAGGATTACCAGATTCAATATAAACGTACATTAGTTTAACAGCACACTAATTTCGTTTATTTTCAATCAAAATAATAAATATTATTTGTTGATTAATGGTTAGTTGATTTGATATAAAAAAAATTTAACAAGCGACTTTGATGCATAATAACAAATGCATGCAAACTTTGTAAAGTCATCATACAAATGTAAAAAAAAACCTTTCCTTCTGCAAACAGTTTTTATTCAAGTAGTAGTGCTTGCTATATATTTTTTAAAATAATATGTATTTACTTAGGATATAATATAATTGAATAAAAAAACATATTTTATAGTTGATAAAATGGATTTAGTATAAAAATGTTCTAGGAAATGGTTGGGCTATTGTTGATTGGTATTTGCAATTGCTTCCGAAATCCATATGTCATATCAAACCGTTTATTCATGGCATGTGAACCAAATCATCAATTACAATCATCCTTATTTGATAATTTTAAGTAAAAATTAATTTCTATTTATCGCAATATAATTAAAGTTATGCAAGCACGTAACTGTATAACTGGTTCAACAATTTTATATCTCATCCACGATTATTGATCTTACGCCATCATTTCTGCAATTACGTGTAACAAAATGCAGTGTGCATTTGAAACAAACCGACAAATTTGGTACAGGTAGGGACACCAAAATAAGCATATTTTGTTAATATACCGATTTATAGTAATTGCTTAAAATGTTGATTAGTTATTTTAATGTATGAATGGTGTCGTTAGTTTATGAATATTGAGGTCCGTCAAGTTTTTTCTCACTTTACTTCATATAAATGTCGATTCGAATCGTCAACTTCGGTTGTGGCCTAGTGCTTAGCGTCTAGTTGCATCGGTCAGCAAAGTTAAGCAACGGAGAGTGCGCTTTTTAGTTGCATGGGTGACCGATAAGAAAAAATTTCATTTTTTTTTCCTTAATTGCTTAACATTGTGTCATATAAATAACCGATTCGCATCTACATTCATCCCCCTCTCCTCGTGTCTTAGCGCTAAGCATCTGATCCCATCGATCTGCAAAGTTAAGCAACGTCGAGTCCGGTTGGTAGTCGGATGGGTGACCGATCGATACCAGCTTGACTTGGCTTAGCTTGGCTTGGCTTCCTGTCCCTTTCCTGTATGAATGTGGTAATACCCA
>JAODFZ020024371.1:0-14192 GCA_027574845.2 Deinopsis erosa
AATTTATCTTAGAAATTTTGAGTCCTATGTAACTTTAGGGCTCCTAACATAGCGGGGTTTTAGAAAAGAATATTTGGGGCCCTATATCACAAAATATTGCAATAATTTTTATAAAATTATTTTTGTAAAATTTATTTCAAGAAAAATTATTTTAAAAATTTTGAGCCCAATGCAACTTTGGGGCCCCTAACATAGCGGGGTTTTAGAAATTCTTTATATTTTGAATGGTATCATTAAAATTTTTTAATCATTTATCGTTTCGGTACCAAAATTCTTTGAAATATATATTGAATAAGTTTTTTTTTTAATACTAATTTAGCCACACAACTTAATTGCCCCCATTCAATAAATTTAATAAAAAAATTTAAAAACTTTTGTTTTGATCAATTAATCGAACAAGTTTTGACATATTGTATGATAATTTGATTTTGATAAATTATTTTTTGTCATTTTTACTAAATTTCTTGTCCTTTTAATTAATTTATTAATTAATTAAATATATTTTTCGTGTTGTGTGCATAAATAATGAAACAAATCACTAAAAATGTTTCCCCGTTTGTAAATCAATCTTCCGCTAACAAATTGTTTATGCTGTTTTCGTAATGGATTTATAGGATTAGGGGTGGTGATGTATATACATAGTAGTAAATGTGTCTATATAGTCAAATTGATTAACCCTCCTCCATTTCATATAAAAGTTTCACGTTAAATAATTAATAGAAAATTGTGTAGCAGCAGCAGCGTTTGTGGTTTGGGAATTAGTTTTGCCCCCCTTTTTAAACAAACTAATCGATAAAGAAAAGAGAACCCACTAGAACGACTACTTCTATAAGCTTCAGCGCCAATTTAGATTTCAGTCATAGGAATGCGATGCGTGTTTGTTTATAAATATACAGTATGCTCTAAAAAAAAAGTAATTTATTTAAAAAAATTCTAAAAATTCTTCAAATATTGATTTATTTATTTTATAAATAAATGAATCATATTTTTTTAGATTTCATATATAAATACAGTGAACTCTCGCTATGCCAAAATTTAAGGGAAACGAAAAAAAATGGAGATTTTCGAGAATCTGTTTTGTGATAAATTTGTTCTATTTGTTAATAAAATGTTAATTATATATGAACCGGTTCGAAGGACCAAACTTTTTTTTTCTATTTATTAATTAATTGGATGATTTATAATCCGGTTCGAAGGACCAAAAATTAAAATCACTTAGTTTATTTTGAAAAAAACAAAGTTGATTTATATACTTATTCATAATATAAAATTTTATATTTATTAATAAATTTGATGATTTGTGATCCGGTTCGAAGGCCCAAAAACTCTATTCTATTTATTATTAAATTTGATGATTTGTGATCCGGTTCGAAGGACCAAAAATTAAATTCACTCTTATATCGATTTTGTGGTACTTATTTAGAAATAAACAAAGTTGATTTATTCCATAAAAAACGTTTTCTAAAGACGATTTTATGGGTGGCACTGTATATGTAACATTCCATTTAATTTATTTATCTATCAATAACGAGTCGTGTTTAATACTTTTTCTGTTGTTTTAGTTTCTTGCGGTCATGCATGTGTATTGTGTGTGTGTGTTGTATGTGTGTGGGTAATAAACACAGGCAAACGAGCCCTTAAAAGTTGATTTCAATAATTACTCACATAAATTAATTTATTTAAGAAATTTATTATTGAATCGCATGCAATGTGAGAAGATTTTTCTGTTTGCTTTTATTTTGAATGCATTCATTCATTCATTAATTATAAATGCGCATGTGGTGGTCGGTGGGTCGTTTCGTTTTTAATTGAAGTTTAAATTGTAAAAATGGAACTGCTCCTGAACAACGCCTCCACCCTTAATTATTGATTCATTAGGAATGAGGAAGGCGGTGGTTGCTTTTACACGAACTCTTTCTTTTTTTTGTTGGCTGGTCAAGTTTTGATAATAATTTAAATATGTATATTGGTGGAGGGATAATAATAGGATTGTGTGTATGTGTAGATTAGAAGGTCGTTTACTTATTATTATTATTAGATAGATGATGGAAAAAAATTTAATTTCTTTGTTAGCACTTTTTTTTAGAAACAACTTTAGATGTATACAAATGAAGCTGTTTATTACATATTAAGTCATTTTCAATTCTAATTTTATTCTTTATAAAAAGTTTTTTAAATAAATTAATTTTTTTACTCAAAAGTTTGAGAAATACATATGTCAATTTTTATGAATTTAAAGCCTTGATTAATAAAATAAGTAGATTTTTACAATTACATACTAAATTTGATTAAATTTGAATTTGAATATTTTTATTTTTGCTTATTAAATGCGCTAATGATAATTAAAAAAAAAATTTTCTTTCATTTCTTATGTGGAATATTAAATAATTTATTAAAAATATTTTTTTGTTTAATTCTATATATCTCGTTATTTATAACTCTGTTATTTTAACTTTTTGGATAAATTAAAAATTTTATATTGGGGGGTTTTAGAGGATTACTTCTTAAAATTTTTATATAAAAAATTTGCAAACGCGTTAGACTTTTGCTAATATTTGTTATAAATATTTTATTAAAATAAAAATTAATTTAAAATAAATAATTTTTTTTACCGAAAAATATTAGAAATATTTCAAGTTTTATGAATTTAATTAATTGATTAAATACGTTGAATTTTACAATTACATACTTAATTAATAAATTTGGTATTAAAATATTTTTATTTTTGCAATTTAAATGCGCCACTGATAATTAAAAAAAAAATTTATCATTTTTTATGTGAAATATCAAATAATCAATTTATTGAAAATTAATTTTATTTAGTTCTAGTTTCTCGTAAAGGGAATACTTTTATTTAAAATTTTTTGACAAACTTTATATTGGGGGGTTTTTAGGGGATTACTACTAATTTTTTTTATACAAAAATTTTGTAATGGCGTTACACTTTCGGTAATATTCGTTATAAATACTTACTTTCTATTTTTTAAATGTAACTCAATTTATATTCAATTATTTCATAAAAGTTTTTGTGGCTTTTTAGAAAATAGCATAAAATTGACATTCATAAAACACGTTTTTGTAAAAAAAATTTGTTTTAATATTAGTCATAATCCTTTCTTTTTATAAAAAATTAATCTGGTATATAAAACATTCTAAAAATAATAAAATATTTCAATTAATATTCTATTAAAGTTCAAATAAATGAAAAATAACAAAATTTTATTTATTGGCACCACCTGATTTTGTTACATAAAACAGCTTGTATAAATAAGTCGCTGATTGGACTGGTTTGTTTAATTAAAATAATTAATAAATTGCTAATTTTATAAAATTACTGCGCATTACCCTAATTATACTTATATAAAACAATTTAAATTATTTTTTACCACAATATAATTTATATAATTTCTTTAAACATATTTTTAATAAACTTAATTGATTCTCTTGTGTAGGTATATCAATTTTTACACTACATATATCGAATTACATTCTTTCCTTAATTCATAATTAAACAATTTACATAAAATATGAAAACAATTACGCGCTGCCTATAAAAGAGAAGGAAAACGAGGCGACTAAAATCACATATCTTCTATACAAATTGCTGTAATTATATTTAAAAGTTTCATATCCATTCGCAATTCGAATAATAAATTACTTAAATGAGAGGAATAATTGATATAATTAACGCTTTAAAAAATATGTTAACCTATTACTTTATATTGCTTCAAATCATTCAAATATTGAAGATATTACGATCAGTGGCGTATTGTAGGCATAAACTTTGAGATAAGGAATTTTTCAAAAAAAGAGTAACTTAACAATTGCAGTAATCCGGCTCGAAGGACCAACATTTTCCATCTATTTATTAATAGATTTATGATGGGGTTCGAACAATTATGTTCTATTTATGAATATTTTGAATACTCTCTCTCTATGTCAAATTCTCCCAAGGGACGGAAAAACATCTTGAGATAGAATTTTTTCCAAAATGATTCAAATTTGTATTCTTTTTCTAAAATACATTCTCATTTACACTCAAAAAAGGCAAATACAATTTTACTGAAATGTTTTTGTTTATACAGTCAAAACTCCATAACTCCAATCACCATAGTTCCCGAAAAAATTTCGAGTTATAGAAAAATTTGTGATACAGAGTTTCGTGTTTTGACTGTAATTGAATCAAATTTGTATTTATTTTTTGAAATACATATTTATTATTTTTATCTTCAATTGCAGTCAAACTTCCCTAAATCGAATCGCGAATTATAGAAAAATTTGGTTTTTAAAAAAAATATTTTATCAAATTTTAAATTTGAAGTTTTTAAAGCGATTAAAATGAATTTAATTATTTTACAAAAATATTAAATTATCTTTTTTGTTCTGTCATATTTTTAATGTGTATAAATTTATAATTTGCTTTGGGCCCAGAATGGTCATAGTGCGCCACTGCTTTAGCTTAAATTTTGAGATATGGAATGTTTCAAAAAATCTAAATAAAATTTTTTTTCACGAGATACTTAGAATCTTACAATTGTAGTAATCCGACTCGAAGGACCAACAATTATGTTCTATTTATGAATATTTTGAATACTCTCTCTCTATGTCAAAATCTCTCTAGGGACGGAAAAACATTTTCAGATAGAATTTTTGCCAAAATGATTCAAATTTGTATTCTTTTTCTAAAATACATTCTCATTTACACTCATAAAAGGCAAAGACAATTTTACTGAAATGTTTTTGTTTATACAGTCAAAACTCCATAACTCCAATCACCATAGTTTCCGAAAAAAATTGGAGTTATAGAAAAATTCGTGATACAGAGTTTCGTGTTATGGAGTTTTGACTGTAATTGAATCAAATTTGTATTTATTTTTCAAAATACATATTTATTATTTTTATCTTCAATTGCAGTCAAACTTCCCTAAATCGAATCGCAAATTATAGAAAAATTTGGCTTTTAAAAATAATAATTTATCAAATTTTTATTATAAATTTGATGTTTTTAAAGCGTTTAAAACGAATTTAATTATTTTACAAAAATATTAAATTATATTTTTTATTCTGTCATATTTTTATTGCGTATAAATTTATAATTTGCTTTGGGCCCAGAAAGGTCATAGTGCGCCACTGCTTTAGCTTAAATTTTGACATATGGAATCTTTCAAAAAATCTAAAATTTCAGAAAAAAATTTTTTTTCACGAGATACTTAGAATCTGACAATTGTAGTAATCCGACTCGAAGGACCAGCAATTATGTTCTTATATATGAATATTTTGAATACACTCTCTATAAGTCAAAATTTCTAGGGAACTGAAAAACATTTTGATTCAAATTTGTATTCTTTTTCCAAAATACATCATAATACATAATGACATTTTTCGAAATACATTTTTATCTTCATTTGCAATCAAACTTCCCTAAATCGAAACGGCAAGGTGCAATGAATATAGTTCGAGTTATAGAACAATTCGGAGTTTCTTTTTTTAAATAATTTATTCACTTTTTATTATAAATTTGAATAGTTTCTAAATCGTTTAAAATGAAATTAATTATTTTACAAAAATATTTTAATAATTTGGGCCCAGAAAGGTCATAGTGCGCCACTGCTTTAGCTACAACATTGTATGCATCTTATCATTATTATAATCAGATATGATATTGGGTGTTTATATTATGTATGTATGAATTTATGATGAGACCACCCACATATAGAGAATATTAGTAACCCTTTTTTTTATATACATGATGGGTGTAAAAAGGCGATTCGAATGGGGGGTGAGGGAAGGGAGAGAAAGGATTGATATGACAGACAATAACTAAACTCTTATAATATACAAATAACATAACTATAGGACATCATCACTTGTCATGCATACAATAACTTATGCATAATACATTACCCATATTATCAACAAACATAATCTAATCGATGTTTCTCCGTTTTATTTTCCATTTGTGAAGGACAACCTGCCAATCAAAATATTAAAAAAAAAAATAACGAACGAATATATTGGAAGTGTCAAATCATACAGAAATAGATAAATTCGTTTAAATTAATCTTTTTTTTGTATTACAGTAAAGTCTCGATATTCCTACATTAGGTGAAGTATAATGTCGCAAATCGCAAATGAGGGGACAGAATTGAATAAGGTTTAACATATTTAAACCAAATTATAATAAATTTAAAGAAAAATTTCTTTTTTGGGGGGTAGGGGCCCAAAATTTTTGCTACTTTGATCATAAAATTTCCCATAAACTATCAATATTCATATAAATGATAATTTTTTTGATTAAAAATATTTATTAAATAGACTTTTGACTGAAAATAAATTTTATGTTTATTTTATTTTTTATTAATTATTGAAGTATGGATTAAATATCTAAAAAATAGGATAATTTATAAAATACATTTTAAAAGTTTTTAAGAATAAAAATTGCCATTAATATATTTAAACCAAATTATAATAAATTAAAAAAAATCTTTTCTGGGGGGTAGGGGCCCAATTTTTTTGCTACTTTGCTCATAAAATTTTCCGTAAACTATCAATATTCATATAATTGATAATTTTTTTGATTAAAAATATTTATTAAATTGACATTTGACTGAAAATAAATGCTATGTTTATTTTATTTTTTAATAATTATTAAAGTATGGATTAAATAGCTAAAAAATAGGATAATTTATAAAATACATTTGAAAAGTTTTTAAGAATAAAAATTGCCATTTACATATTTAAACCAAATTATAATAAATTAAAAAAAATTCTTTTCTGGGGGGTAGGGGCCCAATTTTTTTGCTACTTTGATCATAAAATTTCCCATAAACTATCAATACTCATATAAATAATAATAATAATTTTTTTAATAAAAAATATTTATTAAATTGACTGAAATTAAATTTTATGTTTAATTTATTTTTTAATAATTATTGAAGTATGGATTAAATAGCCAAAAAATAGGATAATTTATAAAATACATTTTAAAAGTTTTTAAGAATAAAAATTGCCATTAACATATTTAAACCAAATTACAATAAATTAAAAAAAATTCTTTTCTGGGGGGTAGGGGCCCAATTTTTTTGCTACTTTGATCATAAAATTTCCCGTAAACTATCGATATTCATATAATTAATAATTTTTTTGATTAAAAATATTTATTAAATTGACATTTGACTGAAAACAAATTTTATGTTTATTTTATTTTTTATTAATTATTGAAGTATGAAGCTAAAAATACATTTTAAAAGTTTTTAAGAATAAAAATTTCCATTAACATACATATTTAAACCAAATTATAATAAATTAAAAAAAATTCTTTTCTGGGGGGTAGGGGCACATTTTTTTTGCTACTTTGATCATAAAATTTCCCGTAAACTATCAATATTCATATAATTAATAATTTTTTTGATTAAGTATGGATTAAGTAGCTAAAAAATAGGATAATTTATAAAATACATTTTAAGAGTTTTTAAGAATAAAAATTGCCATTGGCGTTCAGTTATTTTTTAAGCCGCGAACGAAAGAAAAAAATCGTCATTTTTCATTTACGGTTTTAATGTGTAATTAGGTGTAAAAAATTGAAGGCTTATTATCTTAATTAAAGTGCAACAAATGTACCGTTCAATGAGAAATAACAATAAATGGTTTTGTAAGTAGATGCTCGTTAAGACCGCGTATAGCTATAAAATAAATGACAAACGATTTTAGCCCCAAAAAAAATCTAATTTGTTGTTGCTGTTGTTGCTAGATGTATAATTACATCATGCGCATTGAATAGAAAAGTTAAGTCTACTTACTGCTTCATTAAGGCAGGCGTACCATACATACATATATTTAAAAAATAATAAAGGCCATCTAGATTAAAAACAATAAATTTACATATATGCAACTTGATTTACACAAATGTATTTATTTAGAAATCAAGATTGTGTGTGAGTGTGTGTGAGCAGGCGCGCGCTCACTCTTTCTGATGGAATAATTAACTCAAAAAACAAGTTGGCTGGTAATTACCTTTCGCATAAACAAAAAACCATCGTTGTATCTATATGTATAAAACAGGATTGAAATTATAGATTATTGATGTACATATAAAATTCAATCATGATGCGCACATATATATCTTTATAACGAACACCCAAACGTTAATTTTCTTCTTCATCTTCTCTCCTCTGTGTTTTTTTTTTGTATTTCATTTTTTTTTTTTTTTTGGTGAGCCCAAGTGTGTGTGTGTGTGAGTGTGTAAGTTGTTGTTGGTTGTATTGGTTTGATGTGAAATGGCCGGCAGGATGTCTATAATTAGAGTCTTAGATTTTTACACAAGCCCAATTTTATTCTACAATTACGTTCGTTTTTTGTTGCTGCTTCTCCTTTCCTATCTTTCACTACATCTCCTTCTTTCTCTGCGTTCGTTCGGTTTTGTGTGTATGCGATGGATGGATGTTGTTTTCTTCCATATAAGATGATGATGAATAAAACAATCAGTAACGCCATCATAAATGAAATAATGTTTTTGTAATTTAGTCATAAAAAATTATGTTTTTTTTTATTATTATTTTTTCGGTTTCATGCTATTGATACATTGAGTGTTTTGATTCAATATTTTTTATAATTAGATGAAATTAAGTCATTTCACATGTGTTATTATTAAATAGAATATTTTAGGAATTTTAGATAATTATTATTTACTCTTTTACAGCTTTACGTTTAATTATTATTCAGCTAAACTTTTGAAGGGGGAAACAAAATATTTTTCTCTAAAATCTTTTAATAATATACATATTACATATTATTTATTCATTTTTAATACAAAATCTTCTGTTATAAGTAAAATTGTTATACAATTTTAAATGGCAATTTCGATCGTATTTTGATTCTAGTCGTAAAAAAATTATGTTTATTTTTTTATTTTTTCGGTTTTATGCTATTGATATAATGAGAGTTTTGATTCAATATTTTTTATAATTAGATGAATTAAGTCATTTCATTCACATGTGTTATTAAATAGAATATTTTAGGAATTTTAGAAAATTATTATTTACTCTTCTACTGCTTTAAGTTTAATTATTATTCAACTAAACTTTTGAAGGGGGAAGCAAAATATTTTTCTTTAAATTCTTTTAATAATATACATATTGCATATTTATTCATTTTTAATATAAAATCTTCTGTTATAATTAAAATTTTTATACAATTTTATGCAATTTCGATCATATTTTGATTCTACATAGTCGTAAAAAAATTATGTTTTTTTTATATTTTCGGTTTCATGCTATTTATACATTGAAAGTTTTGATTCCATATTTTTTTTTATTAGATGAATTAAGTCATTTCACATGTGTTATTAAATAGAATATTTTAGGAATTTTAGAAAATTATTATTTACTCTTTTACAGCTTTTAGTTTAATTATTATTCAACTGAACTTTTAAAGGGGGAAACAAAATATTTTTCTATAAAATGTTTTAATAATATACATATTGCATATTTATTCATTTTTAATACAGAATCTTCTGCTATGAGAAAAATATTTACACAATTTTAAATGGCAATTTCGGTCGTATTTTGATTCTAGTCGTAAAAAAATTATGTTTTTTTTATATTTTCTCTTTCATGCTATTGATACATTCAGAGTTTTGATTCAATATTTTTTATAATTAGATGAATTAAGTCATTTCATATGTGTTATTAAATAGAATATTTTAGGAATTTTAGAAAATTATTATTTACTCTTTTACAGCTTTAACTTTAATTATTATTCAACTAAACTTTTGAAGGGGGAAATAAAATATCATTCTTTGAAATGCTTTAATAATATGCATATTGCATATTTATTCATTTTTAATACAAAATATTATATTATAATCTAAATTTTTATACAATTTTAAATAGCAAACTTTGTTTCATTGTATTTTGAATCTAGTCGTAAAAAATTATGTTTTTTTTAAATTTTTGTTTCGGTTTCATGCTATTGATACATTGAGAGTTTTGATTCAATATTTTTTATAATTAGATGAATTAAGTCATTTCACATGTATTATTAAATAGATTATTTTAGGAATTTTAGAAAATTATTATTTACTCTTTTACAGCTTTAACTTTAATTATTATTCAACTAAACTTTTGAAGGGGGAAACAAAATATTTTTCTATAAAATGTTTTAATAATATACATATTGTATATTATTCATTTTTAATACAAAATCTTCTGTTATAATTAAAATTTTTATACAATTTTAAATGGCAATTTCGATCGTATTTTGATTCTAATCGTAAAAAATTTTTTTTTTTTATATTTTCGGTTTCATGCTATTGTTTGTTACATTCAGAGTTTTGATTCAATATTTTTTATAATTAGATGAATTAAGTCATTTCACATGTGTTATTAAATAGATTATCTTAGGAATTTTTGAAAATTATTATTTACTCTTTTACAGCTTTAACTTTAATTATTACTCAACTAAACTTTTGAAGGGGGAAACAAAATATTTTTCTATAAAATTTTTAATAATATACATATTGCATATTTATTTATTATTAATACAAAATATTATATTATAATCTAAATTTTAAATGGCAATTTCGATCGTATTTTGATTCTAATCGTAAAAAAATTATGTGTTTTTTTATATTTTCGGTTTCATGCTATTTATAGGTACATTGAGAGTTTTGATTCAATATTTTTTATAATTAGATGAATTAAGTCATTTCACATGTGTTATTAAATAGATTATTTTAGGAATTTTCGAAAATTATTATTTACTCTTTTATAGTTTTAACTTTAATTATTACTGAACTAAACTTTTGAAGGGGTAAGCAAAATATTTTTCTCTAAAATGTTTTAATAATATACATATTGCATATTTATTAATTTTATTACATAATATTACATTATAATTAAAATTTTTATATAATTTTAAATGACAAATTTTGTTTTGATTGTACAATATTTGGAATCTAAAAAATTCTTAAATTACAAAAAAACTTATATTTTATGAAAATTTAGCTTTAAATATAGAACAATAATCGAATTCAATTTTTAATAATTTTTAAATCTCTATCTTAAAATAGCTCAATATCAAAATGCTCTTTATCTCAAAATAAAAATAATCCCAACAAATTTAATGGAAAAAACGCGCGCGTCTTTATCCATGTCATAATCACGTATGTCAAATAAGTAAAAAACGTGATGAAATAAAAAGTTTTTTAAAATTAGTTCCCTATCTCAAAATCGAATAAATAAAACCTTATCAATTAAAGAGAAATTAGATATTTTATCAGCAAGTATATTAACACTGACAATGAGCATTAAAAAGAGAGAAAACATTTGAATGTCACTTAGGTAATTAATTTTTTGTTAGTTCGTTAGTTTCGCTTTAAAATAATAATAAAGAAATTTATTTTATTGAAATTTAATGAATCATATAAGTAACAATTTTTTTAGAAATGTATCTCTAAACGCTTTCTCTATCTCAAATATTTTTCGATCCCTAGAAATTTCACATAGAGATTCAAAATATTATTAATAAATAGAACAGAATTGTTGGTCCTTCGAGCCGGATCACAAATATTCAAATTACATGTAAAAAACATTTTATATAAAATTTTCAAGATATAGCAAATATTCACACAATTATTATCGCTTTAGCTTGTTCTTGCTCGCATTTTTTTAAATTTTAGTTAAATTTTAGTTAAATTTTGTCAAAATATTAATTGCAATTCATCAAATTTAATTATACATATAAGAAATGTTGCACTAAATTAACCACAATTTTTATGCTCTCTATAAAAACAGATTTATAAATCAGTTATTAAATTCTTTTAGATTCAAAGCATTAATATAATAACTTATGATAGCCTAGAGGCCTTAATAATAAAACAAGTAGCACCAACGCAATTCCCTTGAAATAAAAAGACAATAGAAAAATTCAATTTGCGATAACAATCGGCACGTATCGCCTGTAACCAATATCCGCACATCATTATTATTACATGTACAGCAAAGAAAGGTGTTTTTAATCAAATTTGCTTAAATAATTAATTGCCGCAGATGGCAGATGTTTCATCATCATCATCATATTGTATAACATACATAACACAGAAGAAGGCAATTTCATCGCGCGCATTTGTACAGATTGAACTTGTAGTTGATAGGTTGGTAGCAATGTCCAGGTGCATGCACTCGCAACAAATGACAATAATAGAGAGCGCTGGTTGTTAATGCATTTCTTTTTTCTTCTCCCTTTTTTTTTTGCTCTCTCTCTCCCTCTGCATCGCGCCTGTTGTTGTGTTGTGTTGTATAAAAAGAAGGTAAAGTTAACGAGGACTCATTTTGTATGAAGTGCAATGCATCTTCTTTTGTTGTTGCTTATAATACATGTACGTGGACATCTTTTCCATGTTACCATGCACTTTGATTAATATGTTTTCATGTAACGCCTCTCACCTGAACAATAATAACTCGCCTGATAGATGGTAAAAAATGCGCGCCGCCGCCTTACGTCTTATACATTATAAATTTACTCACTCACTGTGTGTAAGAATTCAACAACATCGAAAAATGAAAAAAAATTAAATAAAATTATTATCTAAGAAGAGATGAATTTTTGGGAACAAACTGAGGGAATTTTAGCAGCTGCTTGCTTACTTCATCTTATCAATGCGTATCATCGTGAATGTTCACTGACTGCATTAATATCTAAATAAATCCAGCCAGCGCTGTTTACGTAAGACGTATATTATAAATTGATGTTGGTAAAAATTGAAAAATTTGCTCTGCTCGGGTGACACAATTCATTAATTATTATTTACCATAAATGCACGGCACGTAAATTTTATAATGCACGATGTATGTATGTAATTCTTGCACGATTATACAATTAATTGAATTATTTAAAAACAGAAATAATGTTAGTGTGTTATGTATATACAGGATGGCTCAAAAATTTATACAAATAGTTAGTAAATTATGTAAACTTAACGAACAATTTTCTATAAGTCATACAATATTGTCACAGTAGTCAATGAATATATTTTGTAAAATTTTAATTAATCGAATTATTTAAAATAGAAATAATGTTAGTGTGTTATGTAGGTATATACAGGATGGCTCAAAAATTTATACAAATTGTTAGTAAAATATACAAACTTAACGAACAATTTTCTATAAGTCATACAATATTGTCACAGTAGTCAATGAATTTATTTTGTAATTTTTTTAAATATTACATGTACAGGGTGAACCAAGAGTGCTGTAACTATTGAATATTTTTGTTACTAACAATAAGATTAGGATGTTTTTCATACATATTTGATACGTGAAAATTCAATATTATTAGTTTTGTTGCAGTTCAAGTTTCTACTTTATTATTTTTTTAATGGAACACCCTATATGTTTTAATATTTTCAAATGCAGCATAAAAAATTCTAATTTTAATTTAAAAAGCAATACTAATTTTATACATGGTGTCCCGTGACTCGACCCGCATAGCTTAAGAGTGTATTCCTTGGACAATTTTAAGTCGAAAATACCTTTTGTCCATAACTCAATACTTAAGGCAGTGGTTCCCAACCTGTCGGGCGCCCAACCTAGTCAAATAAGAGCTCGCAATATGGAATTTTTTATAAGTTAAACAGAGACTTAAAAGAAAGGTTGGAAACCGTTGAGTTAAGGAGTTATGAGCAATATTTTTGACTTTTTCTATATGCTTTGATTTTCACAGCATCTGCGAATAAAAGTTAAAATGTTTTAATTCAGAAATTTAAAATATGAAACCTGGCATTTATTTCTGAAAAATTTTAATTTTAGTTTTAAGAATTTAGTCTAAATACAGGGGTGAAAGTGTCTTAAGGATTTTGGCCTGAACAGGAAGAGCACATTTTTTTTATGATAGTTATGTGCAGGGCCGGCGCAGACTTTTGCGGGGCCGGGTTCAAAAATTTTTGCGGGGCCTAAATACAAATTCAAATTTTACACTTAAATTTTACGACGAAGAATGATTTATTAACAAATACAGTACAATAATTACATATGTATATTATGTCTTGCTTTCTTCCATGCAAAATCTTTAATAATTGCATCAAAAAAAAAATTGCAAATTTGTGTCTTTTAATAGGATACTTTTCACAAACCGCGGGGCCTCTCAAAGCGCGGGGCCGGGTTCTGGGAACGCGCTGAACCCGCGTTCCGCCGGCC
>JAODFZ020024398.1:0-18038 GCA_027574845.2 Deinopsis erosa
AAAATGTTTCAAATGTAAACAAAGGAAAAACGCGTTGATATAACGAAATGCACTTTTCACTAATTAATTCTCTATTAAATTCTTGTTGTCCTCTCATAGTTTAAAAAAACAAATTTCTATAAATTTCGCGAGAAACTTGGAAAATAGAAAAATGTTTCAAATGTAAACAAAGGAAAAACGCGTTGAGATAATGAAATGCGCTTTTCACTAATTAATTCTTAATTAAATGCTTGATGTCCTCTTATAGTTTAAAAAAATAAATTTTTAAAAATTTCGCGAGAAACTTAGAAATTAAAGAAACGCTTCAAATGTAAACAAAGGAAAAACGCGTTGATATAATGAAATGCGCTTTTCACTAATCGAATCTTAATTAAATGCTTGTTGTCCTCTGATAATTAAAAAAATCATATTTCTAATATATTCGCGCATAAATTGAATTTAAACTTTTGATTGTATACATTTTTATGGGACACCCCGTATACTAGGTTGTATACATATATGTTGTATTGCCATATTAACAAAAATTAATTATTTACATGCTTGCACCTTAAGAGACCGGATATTACCGTTTTATTCCGCAATATATCCTGGAAGACGGTAAATTCATTTGTTTATTATTACGTTTTCTTGTTGTTGTTTTTCAATGTGTTTTGTTTTTGTGTGTGTTGTTAATGAATGTTGTTTGTGTAGATATGGCACCACCGCGTCCTCCACTACCGTCTGGCGATGGAGCGCCAATGCGTCCCCCACCGCCCGAAACCGACGACGAGGACGATGTGTTCAAGAATGCGCCGAATTCTAGTCAACCAATTATGGTAAGTACATACATTTTTAATTAATCAAAAAAAAATTCTCGTTCTATGAATTTTTGATTGAAATATAATTTTTTGGTTTCGTCAATCGATCAATAGATGGCGGCGCACAATTTGCATCGTGAGGTGCGTCAATGGTCGGCGAAGGACAACGAGCTGATTGCGGCCGCTCGTAAAATGGCCTTGCTGATGGCACGTCTATCGGAGCTGGTGCACAATGACGATAAGGGCAGTAAGCGGGAGCTGATAGCGACGGCGAAGGCGATCGCGGAGGCGAGCGCCGATGTCACACGCATCGCTAAGCAGTTGGCGCGCGAATGCACCGACAAACGTATACGCACCAATTTGCTGCAGGTGTGCGAACGCATTCCCACCATTGCGACGCAGCTGAAGATTTTGAGTACGGTGAAGGCGACCATGCTGGGCGCACAAGGTAAATGCACACATGATGGCGCTGGTGATGAGATAACGCTTACATTTATTAATTCTGCTTTACCATTAACTAAATATAAAGGAAAGCGCGCTGGAGTGCCTCGAATTGGTAATTATGCCTTTGTTTGCTTAAAACTCCTAGAAATTCACTTTAAAAAAAAAAATATATTATAATAGAAGGCTATGACTTTAATTTTTTAAGTTGGCAGCTAATAAAACGTCAAAAGTAGTCCTATATACACAAGTAGTTCAAATGAACTGCTTAGTAGCCTACTACTTAATGTACTTGCTTTACACTCTGAAGGTACGCGGTTCGAATCCCAGTAAAGTGTGATTTTTTTTCTAATTTTTTCTCTTAATTAATTGTATAAACATGCAATTAAGTATAATTAAAAAACTAATATTTCAAGAGATATACGCGAATATATGACAATTAATTCACTTTTTAATGAATATCTCAGTAAGTAATTTCGATATTGAAATTTTGTTTTTAAATAATAATTTAATGTATTTTTAGACAATTATTAATTAATATTTTAAGATAAAAAAAAATTTTACCCTACCGGGATTCGAACTTAGGTCTTGTTTACAATAAACCGTCAAAAGTAGTTCTATACACACAAGTAGTTCTAATGAACTGCTTAGTAGCCTACTACTTAATGTAATTGCTTCACACTTTGAAGGTACGCGGTTCGAATCCCCAGTAAAGTTAAAAATTTTTTTCTAAGTTTTTGTCTTAATTAATTGCATAAACATGCAACTAAGTTGAATTAAAAAAGAATATTAAAAAATTTCATATATTTCAAGAGATATACGCGAATATATGGCAATTAATTCAGTTTTTTATGAATATCTCAGTAAATAATTTCGATATTAAAATTTTGATTTTAAATAACAATTTAATATATTATTAGACAATTATTCATGAATATTTTAAGAAAAAAAAATTTTCTACTTTACCGGCATTCGAACTCAACTCTATGGATTACTATATGACAGATTAACCTCACTTCTACACGAAACGTCAATATGACCAACATAAATTTCTCATAGCCTTCTATAGATTATGTTTTCATTCAATTATCAATTTGTGATGTGTAGGTTCGGAGGAGGATCGTGAAGCAACCGAAATGCTGGAAGGAAACGCACAAAATCTAATGCAAAGCGTCAAGGAGACGGTGCGCGCTGCGGAAGGCGCTTCCATTAAAATCCATTCACAAACGCAGGGTAAATTACGTTGGGTACGACGACAGCCTTGGTATGCTTACAATTAATTTCATAATTTTATCAATCAATCAATCAACGAGAAAGATTGTGTTCATTTATCTTGCCATATATACATATATTACTTTTTATTTACTACGTACGTATGTGCAATGTGGGTTGTATAACAAATGATTAATCAATTAATTGATAACAAATGGCAATCGAGCGTGATTGAATTGGCCTTAATTAGACTATATTTATATACTTAGAGAGAGAGAGATAGAAACTAAAAAAAAATATATTTATTGTATGTATGTTTTTAGACAACCAAACTTACATGACTCTTAGAATTTTGCCTTAAATGCCTATTTAAATATGACCTGATTATATATTTATATTAGAAAATATTTTTTATAACGCTTTTAGTAGACGACTAATACGAAACACAAACAAAAAAAAAACTATCGAATAACGCAATTAGTGTGCCAAATTTTAACCTACTTGTTTTCCATACAGAATGTTTCCAACAGCTATTCTGGGACACTCTGTATATATATATTATATATATTTATTCATAAAAAAGGTGCTTTTAAAAAAATGAGTAGTTTGTTGCAATATATTTGTGCAAATATGTATTTGAAAGAAAAACACAAAAAAAAATTGTTAATTTTTATGTTATGGAATGAATTTTATGTAAAATTGTATTACTTTTTATCTTAATTTATTAATAAATATTAACAAATTAGATTTTTAGGTTAGTTCCACTGCAGTTGTGCATAATGGGTTGCCTATATACGAAGAAGTCACTTTTATCTAATTATTATATTAAAAAAAGGTTTAAATTAGTTTTTAATACATTAGAAAGTCTTTTTTAGCTAGTTTTGGAAAGAAATTAATTCAATTCACTAGGGAGAATTTTTTTGAAGTAATTTTGTGGAAAATTTCCTTTAAAAAATCAATTTTGTATGAAATTTCTTTTGAAAAATTAACTTTCTACAGAATTTCTTTTGAAAAATCTATTTCTATTAAAAAAATAATATAAAACTGATGTGACATAAGATATAACCTCAAAAAAAAAAATATGGAAAATTTCTTTAAAAAAATCAAATTTTGTGGATTTTTTTTAAATTAAATTTTGTGGAAATTTTCTTTAAAAAATCAAATTTTGTACAAAAAAAAAATATGGAAAATTTCTTTAAAAAAATCAAATTTTGTGGATTTTTTTAATTAAATTTTGTGGATTTTTTTTTATTAAATTTTGTGGAAATTTTCTTTAAAAAATCAAATTTTGTACAAAATTTCCTTTAAAAATCAAAATTTTAGGTTAGTTTCACTGCAGTTGAGCATAATTGGTTGCCTATATAAGAAAAAGGTCCCTTTTATCCAATTTTATAAAAAAAAAGGATTAAATTAATTTTTAATACATTAGAAAGTCTTTTTTACCTAGTTTTGGAAAGAAATTAATTCAATTTACTAAGATGAATTTTTCAAAATTAATTTTATAGAATTTTTTTTTTAATTAAATTTTGCTGAAAATATCTTTAAAAAAATCTAATTGTGAACTAAATTTCCTTTGTAAAATCAAATTTCTGCAGAATTTCCTTTGAAAAATCAAATTTTTAGGTTATTTTCACTGCAGTTTTGCTTAATGGGTTGCCTATATAAGAAAAACGCCACATTTATCCAATTATTATATTAAAAAAAGGTTTAAATTAGTTTAAAATACATTAGAAAGTCTTTTTTTAGCTAGTTTTGGTTTAATTAGCAGCTAGTAGGGCTCCTGGAAAAAAATTAATTCAAATTACTATGTAGAGCGAGTTTTAAGGTTAGGTTAGGTTAGAACTTACACCGTATTAGTTTCAAATAATATGAACGACTTGGAATGTATAAAGTAGGTTAAAATCGTTGATAGGACGAATACGATTAAGCCAATACTGAAAACGATCACTTCGTGCTGTTTGGTGGGCCGCAAAAATAGCCGCACACCCAAATCGTGCCACACACTCTCGCTCCACGTACTATACTGGCCCGAGCTCCAATCGTACTCGTCTAGGATGAAAGCGGGACTGATCGCCTCCGTCATATTCATGCAGACGCGAAAACAGCACGTCGCATTCAACTGCGCTATATCCATTGACATATTGTAGTATTTATAGATCTAAAAATGCATTTGTTATTAATATAGGTTAAGAGGTTAATAGAATTGTGGTGCGAAATGTACCTGCGAATGAAGATCATACTGACATGGCTCCTTGTTTAATAAATCACCAACGAACCACGCCAATGTTAAACGCACTAAATCGACGATTGCGTTCGAACTGCGCGGCACACCAACATACAGGCTGAATGGATGATTGCTAAACTCCTAAAAAAAACAAGGTAATTACATAATTAATAATTTCATACACTTATTGTTAGTGAGGCAACTTATTCTACAAAGCAAGCGAATTTGGTTGCCTAAATATATATATAGGCAACTCATTATGTTTAAGTAAGCGTATTTGGTTGCCTAAATATATAGACAACTCATTATACTGAAGTTAGCGCAATGGGTTGTCTAAATATATAGGCAACTCATTATACTGAAGTAAACGCAATGGGTTGCCTAAATATATAGGCAACTCATTATGTTCAAGAAAGTGTATTGGGTTGTCTAAATATATACATAGGCAACACACTATGTTAAAGTAAGCGTATTTGGTTTTCTATTGAAATTTCTTTGAAAAATCAAATATGTATTGCAAGAAATTGAAAATCAAATTTTACAAAAAAAAATTGACCTTCACGTAACAGTGACGTTTGTTAAGAAAAAATCAATTTCTATTAAAAAAATGACATAAAATTGACGTTTGACATTTGATTTAACCTCAAAAAAAAGTTTTTAAATGAATTTTGTGGAAAATTTCTTTAAAAAAAAAATCAAATTTAATACAAAACTTCCTTTGGAAACTCAATTTTCTACAGAATTTCTTTTGAAAAAATCAAAATTTGTAGAAAAAAATTGAAAATTCAACTTTGCAAAAAAAATTGAAAATCAAATTTTACAAGAAAAAATTGACCTTCACGTAACAGTGACGTTATTAAGAAAAAATCCATTTCTACTAAGAAAATGACATCAAATTGACGTTTGACATTTGATTTAACCTCAAAAAAAAGTTTTTAATCAATTATACTGAAGTAAGCGCAATGGGTTGCCTAAATATATAGGCAACCCATTGCGCTTATTTGTACATAATGAGTTGCCTATATATCTGTAGGCAACCAAATACGCTTACCCTAACATAGCGTGTTGCCTATGTATATAGACAACTCATTATGTTCAAGAAAGTGTATTGGGTTGTCTAAATATATACATAGGCAACACACTATGTTAAAGTAAGCGTATTTGGTTGCCTAAACATATATATGCAACTCATTATGTTCATGTAAACGCAATGGGTTGTCTAAATATATACATAGGCAACTCTACACTGAAGTGTATTGGGTTGCCTAAAAATATGAACCTAACCTGTCTAGTCACCGCTCTGTGGATCTTGCAATTCGCATTCTCCAAATAGCAATGAAACAATTCATCGATCTGCAAACAATAGGCAAATAAATTAAATTTTAGAAAAAAAATTGATTGCCGAATATTACCAATATTAAGCTTTCGTTGTCCTCCGCATCAATTTTAGGTTCAGCGCCTGTTATCTCCTTGTATAAACTGCGCGCCAACATGTGCGTCACATCAACCAAATAATTTTGTATTTTATTCGTGGGCGCTATAAAAATTTCAGAGTCACTTATATTAGCGTAGGTGTAATCAAGATGGCGCGCATCATCGTAAATTGAATTATAAAAGTTGTTCGCGTAATAGTCTTGATTGTGGTCGGTGATGACGAGGCCGGGAAATTGCGGATGCGATTTCATGAATGTGTGCAGCGATGAGGGTGGAATTCGTTCAATGTTTTCCGTTAAATTCATATTCGGTTGTTGGGACTTCATAATGTTAAAAAAAGTAGAAACCTGTAATGTGCAAATAGAGGTTATTTGAACTACTTAGCTCAGAAACTCACCATATCCGCATGAGTGATGTAATGCGCGTGCAATTGATTCGTTTTACTAATCTGATTCAATTCAATATATAAACTGATATCGTTCAAGTGAATCGTCTCTAAGCGTTCCGTGTCCGTGGTGAAATTCTCGCTGGGAAACTGATTTGTTTCCATATCGTAGAGGAAACGCTGCGAACCAATGTAATCGTACGATTCACCATTAAATATGACAAACAGAACGTTTTTATCTGCAAAATATTATTAATAATTATTAATAATACGTTTTGTTAGTAGGCGCTTACTGTAATTCTCATAGGTTGGTATCATTTTTTTCAATAAACGCGCCGTGTTTAGCAAAGCAACCAATCCGGTGATCGGATTTTGTCCGCCTGGCGTCAATTCATTGAACATCGATGTCGTGTCAATTCGTGCCGCTACGATTATGTACTTCATATCATGCGCCGGTTTGAAACCGTCGGCGGTCGCGCCAACCGGATACAGTGAGGCCCAAATATTTCGATCACCTAACGGATCGCAGAATTTTATTGGATTTATATTGATCCTAGAATTTGATCTCCTAAAACAAATTAACACAAAAAAATTAATTATTTTAATCAATTTTCTGGAAAATTTACACAAAAAATCAATCTTCTACTGAAATTCCTTTGAAAAATCAAATATTGCAAGAAATTGAAAATCAAATTTTACAAAAAAAAATTGACCTTCACGTAACAGTGACGTTACTACTAAAAAAATGACAACAATTTGACGTTTGACATTTGACTTAACCTCAAAAAAAATTTTAAATGAATTTTGTGGAAAATTTCTTTTAAAAAATCAAGTTTAATACAAAACTTCCTTTGGAAAATCAATTTTCTACAGAATTTCTTTTGAAAAAATCAAATTTTGTAGAAAAAAAATTAAAAATTCAACTTTGCAAAAAAAATTGAAAATCAAATTTTACAAGAAAAAATTGACCTTCACGTAATAGTGACGTTATTAAGAAAAAATCCATTTCTACTAAGAAAATGACATCAAATTGACGTGTGACATTTGATTTAACCTCAAAAAAAGTTTTTAATCAATTTCTTTAGAAAAAATCAATTTTGTAGAAAAAAAAATTGAAAAATCAACTTTGAAAAAAAAATTGAAAATCGGATTTTACAAAAAAAAAATTGACCTTCACGTAATAGTGACGTATGTTAAGAAAAAATCCATTTCTATTAAAAAAATGTCATCAAATTGACGTTTGACATTTGATTTAACCTCAAAAGTTTTTAAATGAAATTTGTGGAAAATTTCTTTTAAAAAATCATATTTAATACAAAACTTCCTTTGGAAAATCAATTTTCTACAGAATTTCTTTTGAAAAAATCAAATTTTGTAGAAAAAAAAATTGAAAATTCAACTTTGCAAAAATAAAATTTATATCGGATTTTACAAAATAAAATTGACCTTTACGTAACAGTGATGTTATTAAGAAAAAATCCATTTCTACTAAGAAAATGACATCAAATTGACGTTTGACATTTGATTTAACCTCAAAAAAAAGTTTTTAATCAATTTTGTGGAATATTTCTTTTAAAAAATTTAATTTAATACAAAACTTCCTTTGGAAAAACAATTTTCTGCAGAATTTCTTTCGAAAAAATCAAATTTTGTAAAAAAAATTGAAAATTCAACTTTGAAAAAAAATTGAAAATCAAATGTTACAAAAAATAATGAACCTTCATGTAACCATGACGTTTGTTAAAAGAAAAAATCAATTTCTATTAAAAAAATGACATCAAATTGTCGTTTGACATTTGATTTAACCTCAAAAAAAGTTTTTAATCAATTTTGTGGAATATTTCTTTAAAAAAAATTAAATTTAATACAAAACTTCCTTTAGAAAAACAAATTTTCTGCAAAATTTCTTTCGAAAAACTCAAATTTTGTAAAAAAAATTGAAAATTCAACTTTGCAAAAAAAAAATTGAAAATCAAATTTTACAAAAAAAAATGGACCTTCATGTAACCATGACGTTTGTTAAAAGAAAAATTCAATTTCTATTAAAAAAATGACATAAAATTGAAGTTTGACATTTGACATAACCTCACAAAAAAAATATTTTTTTTTTCTTGTTGACGTACCTAATGCATGTGGGCGTATCAATAGCAGCAAACATGAAACTGTCCAATTCCAAAGAGCATAGAGGGCGTTCGGTGTGCGTTTCAAATGAGAAATTATTAAATCGCTGAAAGCAGTCGTGCACTTTATCAATATCCAGCCAGCGATCAATGTAAAACAAGGGAAATTTGATATCGCGATTGAGTAGATTCGTTCCATATCGATTCCACCTCGTATCGCACGTTCCCTTAACATTCGAATAACGATTCGGGCATTGATCGTCGTGCGTGAAATGTTTCAACGTGTTATTCGCCTTATAGATAATAACACCGGCGATATAGTCGAGCGCTTGCAATTGCGTTATCAGCGCATCGTTCAGGAGGCTGTCAGGCACGACGGGAACGTAATCTAAGTTGTTTTTGATTTTGAAGAGGACCTCCAAGTCGCTGTACTCGTAGGCGAAATGAACTACTCCCGTTGATCCGCCCCTATCAGCTAAAAAAAGCACACAATCAATTCACACACTCTATTTGTAAGCTAATTTTAGATAATTACATGAACATCCCATTTGGTGTGTGCCATTCATTCGACGAAAACAAGCTGCAACTGCTTGCAATGAATCATACATTGCATCTTTCGCACGTAGCGCATCGCCTGTAATTAAAATCATTTTAATTATTACGTTATTAATTATATTAAAACACTTACTATACGTTATTATATAAAGCACTAACAGAATTCTTATATATTGCATGATTTTTTCGTATTTTTATGCAGGTGAGAAATCCATGACAAGTATGACACGTTTATTTGAACTACAGTCAAATCAACAAATACGTTTCCATTAAATTTAAACAAAAACATATGAAAAGTCGAATTTTCAAGTATTTTAATAAACAAATACACAAATTTTAATGAATGAATTAATCTTATATATTTTATAATGATTTTTATGAATGCTGTATATTAAGTTGCATACTATAAATAATTAGTTCATGTGTGCGAGAAATTTATTTGAACTATTGTTAAATACATTTCCATTAAATTCTATATAAAAAATACGAATAACAGAATTTTTATGTATTTTAATGAATAAATAATTAAAATTAATTCATACTTTTAATGAATGAATTAATATAATATAAATTTTAAGCATATTAAGTTGCATACTATAGATAATTAGTTCATGTGTGCGAGAAATTTATTTGAACTATTCTCAAGTACATTTTGATTAAATTTAATCTAAAAAATACGAAAACTAGAATTTTTAAGAACAAATAAATAAAACTAATGCATAATTTTAATGAGTTAATTAATATAATATAATTTAGAAGCATATATGTATAATAAGTTGCATACGATAGGCAGACATGTTTTTAGTTCATATGCGCGAGAAATTTGAACTATTATCAAGTACGTTTCCATTAAATTTAAACCAAAAAATACAAAAGATAGAAAATTTATGCATTTTAATAAAAAATGAATAAATCTAATTCATAATTTTAATGAATTAATTAGTATAATATAATTTATATATACTGTATATTAAGTTGCATACTACAAACAATTACTTCATGTGTGCGACAAATTTGAACTATTATCAAGCGCATTTCCATTAAATTTAAACAAAACAATACGAAAAATAGCATTATCAAGTGTTTTAATTAACAAATATATTTATAAAATTAATAAAATCTAATAACTGCTTTAAAATATTCTGTATATTAAGTTGCATACAATAAGCAGCCATCTTGCCTTTTACTTACAGCCAACTTTTAATAAATGAATAATGAAGTTATTAGCAGTTGGTACCTGTGCATGAGAAACATATGAAACGCACGTGTTTCTTCTGTTTCAAACAATGTAACATTTTGTTGTTAAAATGCCACGACATGAAAATCACGGAAGTGGACGTTGTGCGAAGCACTTCAATCCAGAGAATTTACAATTCTCGGTATTCACAACCGAGGAAATAAAGAAGTTGAGTGTTACGAAGATTTACAGCCCGCTAACCTTCGATACGTTAGGACATCCATTGCCAGGCGGTTTATATGATCCAGCATTAGGTAATGATTAAGATAATATAATAAAATTGCTTATTATTGTTCCTATTTAATAGGTCCTGTTAGTGAATCTAGTGAGCCATGCCGAACATGCTGCAGCAACATCTTCAACTGTCCCGGACATTTTGGACACATCGAGCTGCCCCTACCCGTCACCAATCCAATTTTCTTGAAAATTATCGCTGTACTACTTAAGAAGAGCTGTTTGACATGCTTCCATCTACAAATACCGAGTAAATAAGTGAAATTTCTAAGCGAAAAACACTAAAATTGTTTTTCTAGGTTATGTGAAGGAATGGATTTCGACGTTAATCGGTTTATTAGATCATGGCTTGGTCTCGGAAAGCATAGAAATGTACAATCACATCATAGAACTGTCCGATCAATCGAATCTCAGCGAAACATTCGAAATTTATAAAAAGCTGCTGATTGATGTTAAGCAGTTGTCGAATCCGATTGTTATTAAGAATAAGAATATTGAGCGTTTGCGTGGACAAATCCTAACCAGCATCTTTAGCTTGGTGAAGGATGGACGTAAATGTGTGAATTGTGGTGTGGCGTTGGTGCGCGTGCAAACGGTGAAGCATAAAATTGTCTTAATTTTGCGTAATCAAAATGGCAGCCATTTGCAACAAATCACGGCGAAACAGTCGAAGAGTTATATGGAGCAGTTGTGGCTGAATGAGGCGGAATTGATTATGGAAATTGTTCCCGTTTTGCGCACCGTCCAAGCCGATAATCCTATCGATGTTTTTTATTTGGATGCGATTGCTGTTGTTCCACCAAATCTACGTCCGGTAAATAAATCAAATACACTATCAATATGACTAGGTTTCGAATTCTGGTAAAGTAAAATTTTTTTTATTACGAAAACAAACATTAATCCAAAGAGAAAATTAAAAATTCTCATTTAATTTTAAAGATATTCATAAATAACTGTCAAAATTTTCTTTTTTTAATGTTTTTCATTGTGTATCTAGTAAACTATAAATGCTAGAAATTTGATTTTTTGCAAAAAGTTGCTTATTACGACAACAAACATTAATCCAAAGAGAAAATTAAAATATCTCAATTAGTTTTGAAGATATTCACAAAAAACTGTCAAAATTTTCTATTTTTAATATTTTTCATCGTGTATCCAGTAAACTATAAATGGTAGAAATTTCATTTTCTACAAAAAGTTGCTTATTACGGCAACAAACATTAATCCAAAGAGAAAATAAAAAATTTTTATTTAATTTTGAAGATATTCATAAAAACTGTACAAAATAATATGTAGGCAATTGTGTATACACTTCTATGTATTATATGTTGCATACATTAATTGTCAATTACACCTATTTTCAGCTGTATGGTGGCGTTGTCGCTACAAGACTTCTCTCCTCATTAGCGAAATTGTTCACCTGTTATCTGCAATTGAATGGCTTCACGTTAGGTGTACATGATATTTTGATATTGCGCAAAGCTGATGAGAAACGTTCGCAGATCGTTAAGGAGTCGCGCTGCATTGGCAAACGTGTTATGATGGAGGCGTTAAATATCACCGAAGAGCTGAACGAAATGGAAATCGTTGATGTGCTGGAGAAGCAAAGCTCGTACAATCCGAAAATAAGGAATATTATTGATAGGCAATACAAAAGCGCCTTAGATTCTTACACGAATGACATTAATAAGTAAGTTTTGCATATTTTTTAATCTTAATTTTCAATTCAATTACGTAATTGTGACAACTTTGCTTTATGGTTAACTAATTTTTAATTCAGCGCCATCTATTATATATTTTTGATGACTGTGTTCTCCAGTTTACTATATTTTTCAAATTATTGCCATTTTCGACAACTTTGAGCTCTTATTAATTATTTTTCAATTCAGCGCCATCTTTTGTATATTTTCGATAACTTTGAGCTCTCATTAATTATTTTTCAATTCAGCGCCATCTTTTGTATATTTTCGAGAACTTTGAGCTCTCATTAATTATTTTTCAATTCAGCGCCATCTTTTGTATATTTTCGATAACTTTGAACTGTCATATTTTATCTATATTATATTTTATGCTTTTGTTTTTTTTTTTAATAGGACTTGTTTGCCAGCTGGTTTAATTTGTAAATTTCCCGCCAACAATCTGCAATTGATGGTGCAGTCGGGCGCCAAAGGATCGACGGTGAATACGATGCAAATTTCCTGCTTGCTCGGGCAAATCGAGTTGGAGGGGAAACGTCCGCCGATTATGATATCGGGCCGTTCGTTGCCCAGCTTCCCGCCGCACGAATTCGCGCCGCGCGCTGGCGGTTTCATTGACGGCCGCTTCATGACCGGCATCCAACCGCAGGACTTCTTCTTCCATTGCATGGCCGGGCGTGAAGGCCTAATCGATACGGCCGTGAAGACAAGTCGTTCCGGCTATCTGCAACGCTGCCTCATCAAACATCTGGAAGGTTTGACGGTGCACTATGATATGACGGTGCGGGATAGCGATCGCAGCGTCATTCAATTCAGCTACGGCGAGGACGGCATGGATATAGCGAAAGCGCAATTTTTAAACGCGAAACAAATGTCCTTTCTGGCGGATAATGCGAAAGCGATCGTCAAAAAGGAAATTGTCGATGAGTTCGAGTGCAGCGCCACCTATGCGGAGGTGATGGAAGCGTGGAGGCAGTTGATGACGTGGAAAGCGACGCATAACGGCGATGTATTCGCCAAAACGCCGACCGCCTTCACCGAATTCTGTCGCAATGTGCGCGCGAAGGTGGACGTGGAGGAGCCGAACCAGCTGAGCACGAACACGGGACGTGTACGGCTCACTAAAGTGCTGCTAAAGCTGTGGGATAAATCGCCTCAGGATATACGCGCCAGTTTTGCGGATGCGACGCGCAAATGTCCCGCGCCGATTACGTCGCGCTATCAAGCGGACGTAGAATATGGCGCGATTAACGAGCGGCTTGAAGAACTCGCCGAGAACTATAAGCAAGCGATTAAATTGAAGAAGGAGCGTAAATTGATCGATCGCATGATTCGCTTCAAAGCGATGCAATCGCTATGCGCGCCCGGCGAACCGGTCGGCTTGTTAGCGGCGCAATCCATCGGCGAACCGTCCACCCAGATGACACTGAACACGTTTCACTTCGCTGGACGTGGTGAGATGAACGTAACGCTCGGCATTCCCCGTCTGCGCGAAATCCTAATGATGGCGTCGCGTAATATTAAGACGCCGAGCATGGAGGTGCCCTTCCTCAATCTACCGCACATCGAGCGCAAAGCGATGAAGCTGAAGAAGCGAATGATGCGCGTCGTCCTCTCCGACGTGCTCGAAAAGGTGGACATCGTGCAGGAATTGCAATTGAAGCCAATTCGCCAGTACAAATATGTGATGCGCTTCCAATTCATGCCGTATCGCCTCTATGAGGATGAGTATCACGTGAAGCCCGAGAAGAATATTCAGTTTATGGAGAAGGTGTTCTTTAAACTGTTCTTTAAAGTGGTGAAGAAAGTCGCCAAGATTAAAACGCATCTGTAAGTTTTGTGTGTGTGTATAAGAAGTTGCCGTACACTTTAACCACGCCCACAATTACGACGCCATATTTAAATCACAACAATAATTCAAATTTCGCGCTAAAATTTAAATTGTAGGCGTGGCTAACACACGTTATATCATTGGCTGTTAATTGAACATTATACAGGGTGTCGCATTTATTTTAGGGTATCAGTAGATGAGAATAATACAAAAAAGAAAAAGAAGGATAAGAATGGTGAGGAGGATGAGGAGGCGAATGATAATCCAGCGCAGCGTGACGATGGACTCAGCTCGGATGATGAAATGCCCGATGATGCGGAAGATGCGAAAATGATGCAGAAATTCAATCAGGCGCAAAACGCGCAAGAACCGGAAGAGGGCGAAATGGAAAATTCATCGGACGACGACGACAACGATGACGACAACAATGCGGATAAACAGAAAGATGCCGAAAAGGTATTCGAAAATGGCGCATTGACTGACGAGGAAATTAACAGCATACGCAGTTACGTCATCGATAAGCATTCGTTCGCCGATAATTATACATTCGACACGAAATGGTATGAATGGTGCGAATTGACGTTCACTTTACCATTACATTTCAAGAAAATGGACATGACTGGCATTATACGCGATGTGGCAGCGAAAGCTGTCATATGGGAGACACCCGGTATAAAAAGGGCGATTACGTACATGAACAATAATCAATTAATGTTGCGCACCGATGGAATTAATTTTCAAGTAAGTTAATCTAGCATTTAGTATTTTTCATTTTTAACAATTGGCTGCATTGTTGAAGTTTACTTAAAGAAAATTCTAAAAGAACATATATACAGGGTGTTTGAATATAAATTTTCTATAATGCATTTAATTCCCTAGAGGTCAATCAATCAAATTGCAAAATTGCAGTTTTCAAGTATACAGGATGTTTGAGTTATTTAACTTTTAAGTTTTCCATCGCGCTCTAGATTGATTCGTTTTTTCTTTATAACTCGCGTATTACTTGACAGATTTCATTCATATTTTGACACAATATACTGTATTAGATGTACTATACATAGCAAGTTATAATTTGTTGCTAAATTCATTTGTTTTCAAATTAAATGAGAAATTTAGTAAAATTTAGCTAAAAACTTATATACAGGGTGTTTGAATATAAATTTTGTATAATGCATTCAATTCATTATAGATCAATCAATCAAATTGCAAAATAGCAGATGTCAATTATACAGGATGTTTGAGTTATTTAACTTTTAAGTTTTCCCTCGCACACTAGATTGATTCGTTTTTTCTTTATAACTCTTGCATTACTTGACAGATTTGATTCATATTTTGACACAATATAATGTATTAGATTTACTATACATAGCAAATTATAATTTGTTGCTAAATTTATTTGTTTTCAAATTAAATGAGAAATTTAGTAAAATTTAGCTAAAAACTTATATACAGGGAGTTTGAATACAAATTTTGTATAATGCATTCAATTCATTATAGATCAATTAATCAAATTGCAAAATAGCAGATGTCAATTATACAGGATGTTTGAGTTATTTAACTTTTAAGTTTTCCATCGCACACTAGATGGATTTGTTTTTTCTTTATAACTCTTGCATTACTTGACAGATTTGATTCATATTTTGACACAATATAATGTATTAGATTAACTATTTATAGCAAATTATAATTTGTTGCTAAATTTATTTGTTTTCAAATTAAATGAGATATTTAATGTAATTTAATAGGCAACTTATTTAACATTTAGTGTTTTTTATGTTTTTTAACGATATGTTGCATTGTCTATGTTGCAGGAACTGTTCAAATATTACGACATACTAGATTTAAACAAATTATATTCGAATGACATTCACGCGGTGGCGCAAACCTATGGAATAGAAGCGGCGACTAAAGTGATTGTGAAAGAAGTACGCGACGTGTTCAAAGTGTATGGTATCACCGTAGATATACGACATTTGTTATTAATTGCTGATTATATGACGTATACGGGCGCTTTCGAGCCGTTGAGTCGCAAAGGTATGGAGGACAGTGCCAGTCCCCTACAACAGATATCATTCGAAAGCTCGCTGACATTCTTAAAAGCCGCTACTATCACAGGTTAATAGAAAACACGTACACACAAATTAAATAAAAAAAAATTAATTTCATCTTTTTTTTCTAGGCAAATATGATAAGTTGCAGAACCCATCCAGTTGTATAATGCTTGGTAAACCGTGTGCGAGTGGTACGGGCTCATTTACACTCTTGCAAAAAATAAATTGTGCGAAATAACACGAAAAAAGGTAATAAGTTTGTTATTTTCTTTATATGCAACCAAATATACTTCAAATTAAGTTGGTATTGTTTCGCGCGCGTTTTATATAAATTCAAATACAAACTCTGCACAGAATTCCATCATAATGATGGAATTCTGTGACTCTGATAATGGGGGCGTGGCTTAGATGTAGGTTGGTAGTTTGCGTTCGCGCGCTTTTTAAATAATTCAAACATGTAAAATGTTATAAGTACGTATATTCATAAAGAAAATGCATTATTATTTACAATAATTAAATTTTTAAGCGTCATTTTTATCCTATAAATATATACAGATGCCTAAAACTATATAATATTCATTAAAATAAAAATGAAGAGATTTTATAAGAGAAAAAAACAATTTGAGAAACAATTATTTATATATATATATATATATGGCTCAGTCATTTTTATGAATAATTCTATTAAAAAGTATATACTAAAAATTATTAAAAATTAAATCGAAAATTAAAAGATGTAGAAATTAATCAAGTTAACCTATACGCGCATAAAGATGAGTTTATGTGGCCTAAAAAGACAGTCTTTCATTAAAAAAAAACAAAAGAGAAAAATTAAAAAAGAGCAATTAGGAGAGCATTTTAAGAGAGCTGCACTTGCAATTCGGATATTTCGTTCATGTCGTCGCCCATTTCAGCCTCCTCGTACTTCGTTTCCACCACAATATCGTCGGTGCTCTGATTCTCCATCGCATTCTCCTCATTCTCCACATTATTCGCCACACTGTTGTCCTGCTGCTGGGCGGGTTGCGTTTGCACGCTCGGCGGATTCGGTTTTGTGCGGCCGTACTTCTCGTGAATGTTTCGATGTCGCTTCAATGCGAATCGATCACTAAAACCTACACTACAAATGTCACATTTGAATGGCTTCTCACCGCTATGCACCTACAAATTTAGAATCGAATCAGTTATGAAATTTAGGTTAGGTTAGGTTTTATTAAGATTTAGGTTAGGTTTTATTTAGATTTAGGTTACTTACTTTAGCGTGATTTTTTAAATGCGTCGCCTGATTGAAACAGGACCCGCATATATCGCAACGGTACGGTTTCTCGCCGGTGTGTATACGTCGATGGTTCCATAACGTTGAATGTCGTGCGAACGACTTGTCGCACACCTCGCATACGTAGGGCCGTTCGCCCGAATGTATGCGTTCGTGATTCTTCAGATGCGGCGACTGCGAGAACTGCATACCGCACACATTACACCTATACGGCTTTTCACCTATAGAGAGAGAAACACACGCAAGAAGAATAAGTTGCCTATATGCAAAGTGTTTGAAGTTTTAACATATTGAATAATTATATAAACAACATTCGATTCGTCGTTCTAAAGCCTGTCATACACGTAAGATTTTTTCCATCACAAATTCTGATGAGTCATCGAAAGGGGCGTGGTTATTGAAAAGTGTGACAGATAGATAGAACATATGCTCACACAATATGTAATGAGGTTAGGTTATTGAAAAGTGTGACAAAGATAGAAAATTTTAGCTCCGCCCATTTTGTTATGACTCATCAGAATTTGTGATGAAAAAATCTTACGTG
>JAODFZ020024415.1:0-12679 GCA_027574845.2 Deinopsis erosa
TCATTTTATCTTTCATATTCTAAGTAGTTAGTAGAAAAGAGTTTTCAAAACAGTACCACTTTCGAACATTATGTAATTTTTTTCATAAATTCTCAATTTTTTGTAAAAGTCGCTTTAGGCATTTTTTGGAAATATTTTTTTATGCAGAATTTAAAAAAACGTTTAATGTAATTTTAAATTTCAAAAACTCTCATATAAAATGTAAAGCAAAAGAATATTAAAAAAGTAAATGTTTATTTTATTAAATTTTGCTTTATGAAAATTGTGTTTACAGAAAAATCAATTAACCTTTGAATTTCTAGTATATATTAATATCAATTAAATTGTTTGTACTTAAAATGATATTAGTTAAATGAATGAAAGACTCAATATGTTCAACCCTTGCAGCCCATTCTTTCCACTACATGCATTAGGCATACTGCTAGAGTAATTTGTCTAGTAAAGTAACTTTATATAGGTCTATCAATCGAATTGAAGAAATACCTTGGGGAAATCATTAAATTGAAAGCCAGCCCCCCCTACCCACTATACAGACATTACTTTGCATGAGCACCTTACAAACAAACTACATACCTAATAAAGATTAATATAACCGAAAAAATATCGATGATTAAAAAAAAGTTGAAAATTTCTCAATCCTAAGAGATTATTTTTTTCTCTGGTAAGCTAATAGGTGTCGGCAGATATTGAGTAAAGAAACCCTAAATCATTCGAAAAATGAATGAATGAAAAAAGCACTTAGACAGGACATGATACTTTACAACATCATCTCTGTTCACCATCATCTCTTCTTTTAAGCCCCCCCCTCACACAAACAAATCCATCCGATACACGAAACAATTCTAATTATGCATTTTCCTATATTAAAAATCAAATGGAAACAGAAGGCCCTTAAATTCCAAAGCCCTATTATAAATCTTTCCTTTCTCTCAAATTCCCTGATTTATAATTAGATGAAAAATTGAATTAAAGAGGAGATTTAAATATTTTGCCTCTTTCTATGCGTGTTTGTTTTTTTTAAATCAATTCGATGCAAGCTTCTGTGCATCGGACCATCCTGGCGCCTGACCCCCTGTCGCCACAGACCCAAATGTACCTCCTGGAGGTGTACCCTCACAACCAACCGAGAAGAAAAAAACTATTAAAAAATATTACATAGGTAATTGAATATCTGTACGAAACACACGCAGATATATGTAAGAAACTATATAAAAAAAAATCTATTTCGAAAATATGTGCAACAATAAAACTAATAATAATCATTAATAAAAATTTGCATAAAAATGCAATTAAATCGATATTTATAGAAAATTCTTTCGATATGTCTGCAATCTGGAATAAATAAATAAATTTTCTATTTAAACTATTTCGAATATTCATTCTCGATGTTGTTTGTAGCGCGCAAAATTTGCAATTTGGATTTTTCATAAAATATTTTGTGAAAAGAGCTAAGAGTTAAGTTATGAAGCAAGAACAAGGGCTGACAAGATATATAGCTAATGTCAATATGAAAGACTTGATCAGTGAATCAACCCTAAAATAGTCACAGCGTTCAACCATAAAATGAAATAGCGCAGCGCCGCAGAACAGCCGTGCAAAGTGAGTGAGAGAAAGAGAAAACCTACACTACTACTACTAACCATCATGTTGATGATCGAGGTAACGAACGGCTGCATTTTAAAATAAGAATGATTGATGTAGAATGTATTCGTAATTTATAGGATGTTTACAAATGATTGTGTCGCATATATACCGAAACAGAAACGACCAGCAGAAAAAATAACGTTCATGTATGTAAGTATGTGTTTATAAAGAAGTAAGTAACGAAATAGAACTAATGAATGAACGAACGAACGACTGAAAATATTATTATAGTGGCGCGCAGATGCAAATAGAGGCGAGCTAATGGAGAAAAGTTGCTTGTTTTAAGCGAACTGATAAGGAAGAAGAGGAGAAGCGCGCGCGACAGCTGAGACCGCATCTTATCTACCACATATTACTACATAAGTACTTCCTTTATAACTCCTAATAGGTGTTAATATACTTGGAACGAGCTCTTGCATTATTTACTTGTTGTTGTTGTCGTTTGTGCTTGTATAGGTAGGTTGGTTGGTTGAGTAAAGTTAAAAATTTCTCATTCAAGTGTTTTTTTGAGGATGAGGAGGGATGTGCGTAGGATGTATAGATCAAAAGTGGCAAAGTAGAGAGCACTTATCGTTAATAGTAATGTTTTGTCTGGTGGTTGGTCCCGGGAGAATTGAACAGGGTAAGTTCCGGTCGGCGCTTCCACTGACAACGATCATAAATCTCTACAACATCATCCCCCCGCTAACCCCCCGACAAAACCCCGAAATACATTCACGTCCCTTGTTTTCTAATCAAATTTGAATTAATCCGTTGTATTATATGAATGAGGGGTCGTTTGGATGATTTCCAATACATCATGTTGCGTTACTCTTAAAATTTTGGGGAGTTTTGGTGCAGAGTTACATGCAATTATTCCTAATACGATTTATGGAACATTAATTTCCCCAAATATATTAAAATAACTTACCCAACAACAACAACAACAAAGACCGACATAATGATAGAAATGGACTCACCTGAAACAAATAAAAAGAAATAATTTAATAAAAGAATTGCTTTTTTCTTTTAAACTAATATTGTCACATTAATCTTCAAATTGATAGAAAATTGAATTAAATTAATGTCTGGATGATGCATTTCCTCCCTCACCCTTTCACATAAATGTGTGTATGTGTGTACAGATATTATAATTAAATTGTAATTCACCCCATGCTTTCAACCTTTTATGCAATTGTATGTATTCTAGACTCATTTAAAGCGACTCTAATCTAATTATCAACCTAAAATATTGTCTTCGTTTTTATTATCACGACAATGCAAAACAACCATTTATTGATGAGTTTCAGTCACAAAACATTTTCTGAATAACATTAGAGAAAAATTAGAAACGAATTTCTAATTCAATGAAGAAAAAGGACACTTTAATGTTAATTTACATCAATTTTTTGTTTCTGCAACTATATTATTGAAAGTTTGTTTCTGATTTGTAATTTTTAATTCGATCAATTAGAAATTATGACAATTTCTTTCCTTTAATGTCGGGGCAATGTAAAATAACGAGGTTTGAGTGACAAAACATTTTATGAGTAACTTTATAAATAGAAACAAATTCACAATTTAAATAATAACGTTTTTATTGAAAATTTGTATCTTATTTACGATTTTTAATAAAATCAACTAATGGTAGTTTGCATAGTTTGACCTTAATCACATTTATTTTTAAGTTCTTTTTTAAATATTTAACAAATATTGGTATCAATGCGTAGTGGAGTTAATACTGTACAATTTGTAATGACCAGGGCCATCTTATGAATTTTTGGCCCCTTGGGCTAACAAATTTTTGGGCCCTAATAACATTATTTAAATAATTATCATAATAATTACATAATAAACAAAAATTATTGCAAAACAATTTTTTATGAAAATATAAACAATTAAATTATTTATTTCTTTCGGCATTTACTTTTGCACAAAACAGAAATCATTTTTTAAATAAATATAAATTCGTTTATTTATAAAAGTAGTCAGCAATCGTTAAAAATTAAAAATGTTATTCAATAATTTGCTTAACTAGTATAAAAATTAATAAAAATATTTTTGTATAACTTAAAATCACTCAGGCCCTTGGGCTATAGCCCATTTAGCCCAATGGATAAGGTGGCGCTGGTAATGACAAAACCACCAATTTTCCTTAGTTATTTTTAGTTTTATACGAAATTGTATTAAATTTCAACTACTTCGAACTTACCCCGAATTTGGGGCAAGTTCTAAAACAGCTCCTAGCAACCCATTACAATTTATATTACGATGTTACGGGGCAAAATTGGAAATATTTATAAATTGAGTTGCACTTTATAATTGATATATAAAAAGGGAATTATATGCTATGTCGATCGCATCAAACTAACTTAATATATGTAGGTTTCTAACTATTATTAGATATTACATTTGTACTAAAAATTAATGTAAGCCAATTCCGATGATGCCCCACTTCACCTTATACATTTTTATTATTTCTATAACAAAAATGCAAACCATCATTTATTGATGAGTTTCTGTTACCAAACGTTTTATGAATTATAGAAAGCAATAGTGTAATATTCAATGTACGAAAAATCAAATCAAAATTTATATTAATTTATTAATTAATAACCTATATATATGGACCGTTTATTTTGAAAGTGATATAAGTCCATTTTTGTTGTTTCGAGAAATTGAAGGTTAGCATATTTTGTCAATTTAAAAATATTGATTTATTATTTCAAGTTTCGCTATATTTTTATCAATTTATCAGTATGTAAATTGATTACTTATATAAATTTCTTTTAGGCGAATATAACTAAAATAATGTATATTGAATGTGTATTTTTTTCTTTATGTAATTTCTTTTAGCTGTCAATTTTAAATTGAACAAAACATTGGCATTTTTTAAGATATTAAATACTAATTAGTTATAACTAAAAAGTTTACACTAAATTAATCATAAATTGCATAATATCTCTTTTTTTTTGAAAATGGACTTACACCACATTCAAAATAAACGGTCCATATTGTAAAATTCATTATTGAAAATTTGTTTCTGATTTAGAATTTTTAATCAAATTTAAATTTTTACAATGTTACATATTTTAGTCACAAAACATTTTATGACTTATAGCGTCAGATTTAATGCAAAAAATTTTGCAATATGCTTATTTAATTTAATTTATTACCTCCGTTCTACTACAATAAATTTCATAAACTATTAAATAAAAGGTTAAAAGTACAAAATAAATTTTCAGTTAAAATTAAAAATAGCATTATAATTGAAATAGCTCACATTGTGGAACGGACGTAGTAATTTTTATTAATACTTTTTTTTTAAATATCATGATTGAATCTTTGTTTCTGATATAATCAATTTTTACTATTTCTTTTTTTCGGATTTTATATTAATTTTTTTTATTTAATGATAAAATAAAAAATATTTATTTAAGTATTTTATTTTGGTACGCCGAAAAGCAACATAATAATCATAAAAAAAATCGAAAAGTCTAGTAACGCATACGACAACATTTTTAAATATAAAATTTCCAAGAAGAAATCAGATACAATCTTCATAGCTATGTAGTGTATGTTGACACACACACAAACTATAAAACATTTTTTGTTTATTACTAAGATATTATCACATTTTACTTCATATTAGAATTAAATTTACCACATTTTGGCTACCATAAAAGGATGTAAAGTAAACAAAATGCACGTAATGTTTAATGGATTAGTAATTCAAGCATAAATTCCTTACAATTTATACATATACAAAAAAAAGGTGTAGTGAAGTGAAGGGTTAACTATTATATATATAAAGTGCACATATGTCGTATACGAAAAACTCTTTATATGTATGTATTATGATGATGGACAAAGTTTCGTGATTGTTTTACCTGATAGCAAAAGTTCTCCGGTTACAACTCGTTTATACCGTTCGTTTGAATCAGATATTTTAAACAACAAACAACAACAACAAAAAAAGAAGAAAAAAGCGCTTTTTTCAATTCGTCCTTTTTTCTTCTTGTTCCGTACTTTATATTCCATATCTTTTTAGAAATCGCTCACCCTCAATACCTAGTAGTACCTAACCTATCTACGTACACGTACACCTATTATTATTAAGAAAAGAATAACTAACTATTAATATGAATCAATCATCTATCTATAATTACACGTTTCGTTTTCCTTTATAATTACCAACAACAGCAGAAAGAGTGAGTTAAAGAGTTAGTAGAAGTAAATGAGCGAGTGTCCTCTACCCTTTCCTTCCACCTTTTCTCATCTTTCATAATATATTCAAGTTCGTGATTAATTCTCGTGTAAATAACGATGAAAATCAATTATTAACCGATTTTAATGGTCGGCTACTGTTATTTTTTAAATCATCAACATTATTAATGATTCGCTGTCAACGTGTTTAACTTTTTTAAACGATTCACCGACGGAATTATTTCATATCAATGCCTCGAAAAAGATTTCTAAATGCATTGTAGTAGGTATTTGTTACGAAATGAAGGAGTAATGGCACGCGATACATTTTAAGGCTCGTTAATGAGCAATAAGGGTGTTTCGGGGGCGGTATATTAAAATCGGCATCGTCTTTGATCTTTTTTCCTTTAAATATTAAACAAACAACACCCTCCGGCAGACGAATAACAAACAGCGCGCAATGAAACAAGAATCGTATCCTACGTACATCAACAAGTTGTGTGTGTGTGTGCATGTGTGTGTGAGAGTCGTCTACATGGACATGTTAAGAAACATTTATGGAATTTTAACTAAACGAAAGTAAAATCCTTTTGATCTGATTGTTTCATATTATGTTTCATTTTTTTTGCTTTCATTACGCGCACTTTAATCTCATACCGCATTCATTAATAATAAAATGTGCAAGTTAATTAAGACATTAAATGTGCACCAGGGAGCTGTAGCAAATCGAAATGTCATGCGTATGCTCGGGTGCAGCAACCAACTATGACTAGTCACTTTTCGTTGCATTTTGATAACTCAATCACACACTCGAGAGGACTCCCACCCATGAATAATGAATTAAATCTGACAAATATTTCTCTGTCCTGCTTCTTCCTGATCAATAAGTACATATATCGGGTGTATCTGAAATATACCAACAAATTGGGACGAGTTTTATAGTATAGATCAGTGATGCGCAAACTATTTTCATACGCGACCCCCATTTTGAGTAAAATTTTGCTTGCGACCCCTTGTTGTAGACTAGGGGTTCTTAACCCGTGTTCCGCGGAACATTGGTGTTCGTCGAGTATACCTTCACTGTTCCCGAAAAATCCTCTATATTTTTACATTTGCACTTAATAAAATAAAAAGTAATTTAAAAAATTTTAATAATTTATAATCTGTCGATAACTATACGTTATTAAACAAATACAGTGTTTGGTCAGCTCAACGAAAGTCCAACGTAAAAGATTGGTAGTTTTGGAAGAGGAAATGCGAAGCACAAATATCACATTAGTTATTTACTGATTTATTTTTGTTGTATTAATTGTTTTCTGTTAAAATAAATTTTTGTTCTTTTACTAATGACTAGTCCTTTTGATTGTGAATATTTATGTGTACCGCAAAAAATATATTCTCTAAATAGTGTTCCTGGTCTTAAAAAGGTTGAGAACCACTGGTGTAGACGTATAGAGCCTATTTTTATAAATAATATAATTTCATTTCACTATTTTACTAATACTTGTTGAAAAAAGGAATATTTTTTATTGTCATATAAATTTCTTTAGATTTGGCGATCCGGAAAAAATTTCATGCGACTATAGACTATAGACGACACTAAGATAAGATATTTTTGTTAAAATACCGATGTCCTAAAATGAGCCCTTTTGGTTCGATATCAAATTATGTGAATTCCTAGTAATTCGTTGATTATTTACTTAAAAGTATGGACTGTTTTGTTGATTGATGAATTACGGATACGCGATTTTGGAATTTAATAGAGCAATTTAAAAATTTTCGGAATTTTAAACATTTTGAAAACATGATTATTTACAAATAGATATTGATATTATTCTTGGTTCATGCACAAGTGAATAAGACTCTTATTTTCTAAAAGATTAAAAATTCCGAAAATATGCTCTATTAAATTCCAAAATTACCTGTAATCTAATAGTAATTATAAAATTTCAATTAGGACATTTTCGAATTTTTCAAAGAATTGGAAAATCTTTTATTACAGTTTTGGACGCTTCAGGATTATTCAATCGGGTCAATCAACAACAAAGTCATACATTCAAGTAATTAATGAACAATTACTGGGAATTCAGTAATTTATTAAATGTAGTTTCTAAATGGCTCATTTTCGGGCATCGGTATAAGTATTAAAAAAAAATTCTTGTTTGGGTGTCCTCTATAATTGTGCAAAGTTTATCAGTATTCAGTATGTTTCAGATACACCCGGTATATAACGGAATAACGATAAACAAAGTTATAAAACAAGACGATTGAATTGCTCAACCTGTAACTTGATTGGCGCGTCACCTGTATGTTCATACAACATATAAATAAATCGGTAATCGATGTTTACAATCTAAATGAGTTATTATTGAAAAATAAAATAAGGAAAAAAATTGTTAAAAGAGATAGTCATCTACAATTGATTGTGTGAGCGAATGAGTAAGGTTGAATGCAGCACACGCGTACCAAGACCAGGATTAACAGCTTCCTGCTGTGACTTTATTTAACTCATCAAACTCATCATATATTGTCGATGCTATATACAAACATAGAGAGAGAGAGAGAGATAGAGGGAATACAAAATCACCGACAGCACATGCTTAAATACGAAAAGCATTGATACGTAAAATGGTGAGGGCGTCGCGACGCTCTACTAGTGCATGAAATGATCAACCACCTGCTCCAACCCTCAATATACATATACATACAACGAAACGTGAATAAGAGTATAAACGGAATATTTAGCGCTCGAGGCATCCCACATAAAATAATATCAGACTATTATTTAGATAGGATTTATAAATCACTCGGTAGGACTTTGACTGCAAAAGGCACCGCCAAGTACCCAGCAAACGTTTACTACAATAAGACGAAGAATTGTAACGAACAAACCGGCAACGAACGGTATAGTTTGCGTGCGCGCTTGGCTTGCAACAAACCAAAAATGGTAAATTGTCTGTCGGTAACTCATTACCGATTAAAGCACACATCAAACAGCTTCTTTTCATATTGTATATATATATATCGATCGAAGTAAGTTTATTTAGTGATAGAAATACCAAATGGTAAGATTGATTTAATTGTTTCATTCCTCCATGGACGAGGTACAAAGGAATTTGATCAGGTGCAGCTGGACACACAATGACAGTTTTATTACGATTGAAGCATTCGATTAAATGTTTTTTATTCGGGCGAGTTAATTGAATAAAATGCGCCAAGAATTTCGCCTAACAAATTTATTGCGTCTGTGTAGCTGTTGCATAATTCCACCTTCTCTTGTCTTCGCTACTTTTTTCTTTACTTTATTTTTATTTTTTTTGTAGTGGTTATTGTTCGTTCGACTCAATCATTATTTATTTATCAATCTGGTATTGTAGGGAGAGAGGAGAAAAGTGCAGGCAGGTATACTATACACATGCAGGACAGGTTACAAAGCCCAGACACCGCGATTCCATTTTCCACTCAAATGCACTAAAAGGATGAGCTTAAAAAGGAGATAAGTAACGAAACCTGACGACAAATACCAACTGGAAAATTTTTATGAAATATTTATACGTGTATCAAATTATTTAGATCCTTAAATGCTATTCGTTTTAATAGTTTCTGACTGTAAAGATCACTTTTTTTTGTGAAAAGTGTCGTGTGGCTTAAGTATATAAAAAAAATCATTAGGGGGTCGATGTCACACAGTTGGATACCATTGTGGTTCCGTCAAGAAGTTTAGAAACTAATGCTCCAGCCCATAAAGTATCTTTATTATTCATCATAACAATTGAATGTTTATATAGAAAAAATAAAACGTAAAATGAAGGTGTAATTATGTGAAATTTTCGTGTTTCGTTTCGTTGAAAGTTCAACGAGCTTCAAGCAAATTTTTGTGTAAACATAAACTCAATTCTAATTAAGGGTATCATTATCATGTTATTCGTGTATAGGTTGAGCTGTCAGCTAGAAGGAAAGTGAACGAGTGGAATGGGCTTACCCCGATTTGACACTCGTCATCTAAACTAAACGGGTAATTACCACTTCAGCTGCGTGGCAACAGGTTGGTATCATCATGATGTTGTAGATGATGCGTGCAGGTTATTTATTTTTCAGCTCGTGGCTCTCGCTCATCATTCTGTGTTCACGATTGGAATAATGCAATTTTTATTCTACCTACCTACCAACAAACAACCTGCACATTTTATGACGATAAAGATCGAGGGGTTGGATGTCAACTGGAAAGTGATTTAGCAGGGTCCTCATCATAAAGAAGCGTTCTGGTAATATTTTACGGGACGATTTGATATCTATAACGGTAAAACAATAAAACACGACGGGTTGTTATGGGTGTGCGTGTAGTCTGGTGTCCGGCAGGCGGTCGCCGGCGCCAACTTCTCTCTTTCTCTCTGTGTGTGCATGAGACTCGCAGAGGAATCTCAGATATGTTCCCCATCCGAAGAGGATGAAGAAGAAGAAGAAGAAGAAGAATAATAAGAAAATCAAATCTACTTTTTATTTTTTTTTTAATTTCATATATAAAATATTCAACGAATGGGACGAATATAGTTGAAGTGCGCAAATGAAAAATTCATATTAGTTTGTGTCTCATCATAATGCTTGTGTATGTGTGTGTGTGTGATGAGAAGAATGCGAAAGGTTTAGCCTCTAGTGATGGATAAGATCTTGCTGGCTTGTTTAACGTTTAGTTTATGAATCTCTTTGTTTTTCAGTTATATTGTATAAGTAAAAACAAAGAAGCAACGGAGCAGAGATGTCGTTTCACAGCGGGCACGATGATTGAGTGCGGGCATCCCGCAGTATCAATTATTAAAAAAAGACGAGAGAAGAAGAAGAAGAAGAGGACGAAGAAGAAAACGCACACACAACTCCTTTACTATGTTGATTGATGATTTTCTACGTTTGTGATAACAAAAAAAAGAAGAGAGAGAATTACAAATTAATTAACCTTGCAAATAAATCATTCAACCCTATTGAACTTAATCATTGTCATGACGATGTTATAATAAATTCTCCAAAAATTCTAACTAATTATTATCTATTATATACCTATATATGAAACGGGAGCCTCCTCATTATTCATAATATATAATCTGACAAATATTTACTTAACACACACAAAAACTGAATCGGTTGCATAGAGGGGTTGTTGGGCCACCCGTTGACCATCGTTTGACAGGTTACCTGGACCATTACCCGCTTGTTAACTCAACGGTGGGAGGATTATTATGTATTGTTAGCCAAAACAGTTTCAACCACATTAATCTTCTACTACGATATTGCGTGCTAGATGATGGACACACTCACTTTTTTAATAGAAGAATCCTGGATTGGAGTAAAGGAACATGTGCTAGCTACTACTACTACTATACATACAGCAATGAAATGAGAAACAATCGAAAAACAAATATGAATTAATCTTCATTAGTAGTATTTGTTCATTTATTATAATATTACAGAAATTGGAAGTTTCTTTCCTGTGAGATGGATGGAGGAATTCAATGAGCGATGTAACGAGAGGAGGAAGAGGGGGGGCAGACAGAGGTAAGGAAAGGGAAAGTGGTGATTATAATCAGCGCCCATATATCAACTTCTCATAACTCAAAATACGCTAAACGGCGCCTAATAACTGTTATCCGTTATGGTTGTTTGTTTAAAAAGCACCTGGTATGAATTATTACTTGCTGATGTCATGGGACTGCCCATGGGACGAACTACTACAAGACAAACCACGCCAAAATGTATGTAACTCTTAAAACAGATGTCTCTTTCTTTCCAACCCCTCTCGAGAAAAATTTCTTATGATGATTAAAAAAATGTGTATCATATTTTTTTCTTTTATTATTGGGACGAGAAGATGAATGGAATTGGATTTGGGGCGATGATGCAGCGTCGATTTCAATTAGCAGACGCAAGGACCATCCATTATATCATGAAACCAACACAGAGCCTCAGGAGGTACTCGCTAAACGATTATCGACATAATTTATAACATAATTATAGAGCGATTGTGACAGGGTGTGATGAGATGCGTGGGACTTCGGTAGTAACAGACCACCGCGATGGTAAGGACTTAATGTCTGTGATTACCTTACGCAAGACCTCACTCATTCAACTCCACTGATGGATTATCATTGCAACGATTTATTGCTATTGTATATAAATATATAATAACACACTCATACATAACATTCCAGCCAATTCACTTCACTTTACTTACGTACGTATACTACAATAATACGATAACCCGAACTAAACTAACTACAATAAGTAATAATGAAAAGCATAAGCAACAACGTTCAACGCAAATAACAAACATTTAAAACAATAAATTATTCAATTTACTTGATTAATTGCACGGAGCATGTACCTCGGTATAAATTTCATGCTAATGGATTTTTAAATTATTGTTTATTGTACAATGTCTAATTAACTAATTAAAAATTTACTTAATGCATGATGATATATAAATGACTGCTTAGTGCTGATAAAATTTAATATGCAATTAGATGGGCTTTAATGATTGTATTTTACCTTCTTTAAATAATTTAAAATTTATGTAACACAATATCAAAAATTTAGAATCAAAATTTAGTTTCAATATAAAATAAGGATGTGCTTTAATAATAAATGTACAATATTAAATTTTGTGCCATATCAATTTAATAAATAATAATAATTGTTTTCTACTCCTTTTATTAACATTTTTTAGTTTTTATCAAATTAAGTTAAATTAAATTACTACCTCCGTTCCAGAATAGCTGTCACATTTGATGCATAAATTTTGTTCCAGAATACTTGTCACATTTGATCAAATTTTTGTAGCTATAGCTTTAACTGTGTCAGA
>JAODFZ020024546.1:0-10009 GCA_027574845.2 Deinopsis erosa
TAGGTAATATTAAGAAAATATTTAAGTCACACATCCAGACACGTCGTGAACCTGCTGATTTCGTCGTTTGAAGCAATCCGGATAATCAAATATTCGGATAATCGACGCTCTACTGTATTTACCGTTAAAGCGAAATGTCGATAGACGCCCCAAAATTTGTGCAGTTGGAGACGTCGTTATAAGGGTTTATGTAAATAATTGACTCGTTATACGGCCAACTTTCCCGGAACGTATCTAGGCCGTAAAGGGTGGTATTTTTATATTTATTAGAAATTAAGTAATAATATTATAGAAAAATTCTGAAATATTTGTTTTTAGATGGGAATAAAAAAAGTATTTGGTCCTGAAGGAAATTTACATAATATAGGAACAACACCGTCCGCAAATCCATTATATGTAAACAAAGTCATTCAAAAAACTTTTATGAATATTACTGAAAAGGGTACAGAAGCAGCATCAGCGACAGCAAGTAAGTTTATTGAATAAAAAATATATGTACATATATAATTTTTAAAATTTATGTCTTTATTTATTTGTGATTAATTCATTTAGGTTCAGTTATAACTCTATCTTTACCAGCACAATATGCACAGGCGAAAATTTCATTTATAGCGGATCATCCATTCATCTACTATATAAAAATAAAAAATAGACGACAATCGCCAAATGCACAAACTATATTATTCATGGGCCGTTTTCGTGGCTTATATTAATATAGAATAATTTTGACTGCCTTTCCATTCCGCTACTAAATAATAGGTACTAAACAATGCATGTTCCTTCACAGCATAACAAGTTAGTTATTGTATTTCTGTTACAGTTGGGGGTGGCGTTGGCCAACTTTGATGCTTCTCCTTTATAAAAAAAAATTACTATTTGTTTGTATTAATTAATCATTAATATGTGTATAAATGATTCAATAAATTTAATTGATAGCGATTTATCTGTGTCTTGTATAGTTATAGAATTTGTTGATTATATTGGAAATGCTTTTGTAAGAAATGAAGTCATTGTGGACCATCCTGCTATATTCTATTTGCAGCATAAGCCAACCAATCAATTGATCTATATTGGACGATTTATCCTTCCCAATCCTACTACTATCTCTTAAACACTGTACATAAAATCTTAAAACTTAGGTAATAATGCAGGCTAATCGAAATGAGCATTTATTATATGAAATTAGTTTGATGTTTTGTTTCAATGTTTTAGCTATATTATGGGAACGAATGGGCGAAGCAGAAGATTTTAATTATAAATTATTTATCTGTGATCATCCCTATTTGTTTTATATAAGAGATAAGAGAGCGAACAATTTTTATTTCATTGGACGCTTTATTGCGTACTAATTGAATGTATTTTATAGAATTTACATACATAAATAAATTAATTGAATGTTTTTTGACATTTATCAAACATGCCTTGAACAAACATTTGAATTCTACATCCGCCATATTTTATTATTTAATAATTTGTTTCTGTTTGACACGACATTGAAAGACGCGCAAAAAGTATTCTAAATTAATCTAAATTGAAGAGTTGTAAATTCAACCGGCACCATGCCTGGGTTTGGCGCAAGTAAATCAATAATATAACTAAAAATTTTTATTTTCTGACATTTGAATTTTCTTCAGAGTATAAAATTATAGAAAAAATAGGTGAGGGATCCTTTTCGGAAGTATTGAAGTGTGAAGATCGTGTCAGCAAGTCTTTTTTCGCAGCCAAGGTTTTGAAAAAGATGTTTCTGAAGTAAATAAGGTAATTTTAGACTTTAATCATTTTATGCAAACAATATTTCGTAGCCAGCAGGATGTCTTATTATGTGCCGAAATCATTGCCATGAAAAAATTAAGCGAACACGAGAATGTACTTTATATGCACGAATATTTTTTGTAAGTTATCTGATCCGATGTTGCGCTGAGCTTTTAGAATATTTTGCTTTTTTATTTAGTGAGAAATCGTGTGCCAGATTAATATTTATATTTGAATTTATGGATATGAGCATGTTCGACTTTATGCATGCACGGAAACGGTTTGTTTTCTTTTTAGTTAGAGTTCTAGAAAAATGAGAATGCAGAACCCAATTTGGGAGGCGAGCGCAGCCGAACGCGATACTACCCTTCTAAAAACATCAATCCTCCCACGGATAGTTGTCATTTAAATGTTTTATTTTACTTTCTTGTATAATGCACTATTATTTAGTTTGGTCAAAACATTCTACAAATTTTACTTTTCTTTAATAGCTGCTGAATTTGTTCAAACAGAAAATTTTATTTTTTATAGTTAGAAAAAATCAGTAATTTTCAAAACCCTTCGCGGGCCGGGTAAAATCACCTGGCTGGCCGGGTTTGGCCCGCGGGTCGTAGTTTGTACATCTCTGGCTTAAAGTAATTATAAAACAGCTTAGGATTGTTTTTTATCAGGATAATGTTTTTGAAAAGGGTAGTATACAGGCTAAATCCGAACATACGCGACTGGTTCGCGCAGGCTGTCGCTGCATTCTCGTTTCTCAAGATCTCTAGAATTTTTATCCAAATCCTGTTTAGATGTTTCCCAGAAGCAAAGGTGAAAGACTATTTATTTCAAATACTTAATGGTTTAAACTATCTACACGAACATGGTCTTTTTCACCGAGACATTAAACCCGAAAACATTTTGGTTAAATTGCCGAACAATGAAACTAATAAATCCAAGGTATTTATTCATTTCTTATATGAAAAGGGATTTTATATGTAATTTGAAACATGTTTCACATTCATATATTCAAAATTTTATAATACAGTCAAACCTCTGTTTGTCGTATCGATAAAGAGCATTGAATAAATTTTAGTTTAAAAAAATTCTGATTTTTAGGCACAATATAAATATAATATAAAAACATAATATTTCTTGAGAGTATAAATAGGTAACATAATTGTCGCAGTGGTTTCCGAAAATTTTCATCGGGGAGTTTTCCTGAAAGTAACAAATTCTCCGAACACAAAATTTTTTTGAGCTTCGCTGAAACTTTTTCGTTTTTATTGAATTTTCCATTAGCTATTAGCAAAATTATTTCGGGTAATTCGCCAAAACCAAAATATAACAAATTTTTAGAATATTCGCTTTAATCTTTCCTTTCAATCCATTTTTAGAATTCCTATATTAATTTTATCCTCATTTTCGACGATCAAATCATAATGACTAAAATAAAATAAAATATTAATTATTATAATTAATACATACTCATTCCATATCGAAATGATTGTCCCATTTGATATTTTTCCTTAAAACATATTTCCAGTAAGACAATATACACTTTTTCTCTTTATTTATAATTGAAGCGTTTAGTGAATGAAGGATATGTTATAAAAATAAGTTTTCGAGAAAATTGGGTTCTACCGTTTCAGTATTTTTTATAACTGCATCATAACACCATCAGGTATTTTAAAAAAATAGATTTTTTTTAGATTACTTAGATTTAGCACAGATAGAAGGTGGATCACATAAAACCTAAAATTTATTTTCGTACTTGAAAATTTTCAAAATGTCTTGCAAAATCAATGATTTGTCTTCGAACTTCCAAATTTTCAAATGGGATAACCATTTCGATTCAGAGGGAGTATTTCTTTAGAGTATAAATAAGTAACATAATTGTCGCGGTGGTTTCCGAAAATTTTCATCGGGGTGTTTTCCTGAAAGTAACAAATTCTCCAAACACAAATTTTTTTTTGAGATTCGCTGAAACTTTTTCGTTTTTATTGAATTTTCCATTAGCAAAATTATTTCGGGTAATTCGCCAAAACCAAATTATAACAACATTTTAGAATATTCTCTTTAATCATTCCTTTCAGCCACTTCTTTTAGAATTCAAATATTAATTTAATTCTGATTTTTCCATTTTTAATTTTTCCTTATTAGCGTGTATTGATAAAATTGGCCGATCTGGGTTCCATACGGGGAATTAACAGTGAACAACCGTTCACTGAATATATATCAACTAGGTGGTATAGATCACCTGAATGCCTATTAACAGTAGGACATTACGGCTTTAAAATGGACATATGGGCAACCGGATGTGTTTTCTACGAGATGCTTACGTATTAATAAAATTGATCCCATTGAAAATCTCTTTTCTAAAATTCTCAATTCAATTACAGAATGAGACCGCTTTTTCCTGGTTCTACTGAAATCGATCAAATTTCACGCATTCACGCAGTGCTAGGCACACCCAGTCCTAGAATAATACAAAAATTTAAATCCAAGTATAAATTATCCAAATACATTAATCAATTTTACTAAATCCCAAATTCTAGATCGAAGAATTTGACGAATTTTGTTAAACAAACTGGAACTGGATTGTTACCTTTAATTAGTAAGTTCTCTCAGGAAGCACAAAAACTACTGAAGCAAATGCTGCAATATGATCCCGATGTACGCAGTAATACGAAGCGGTTGATTCAGAATCGGTATTTCGCATTACAGAGAGAGAAGGAAAAACTCGCAAAGAAACAGGCTCCAAAAGCGAAACCATCTGGTAGCAAAGACTGCGATGGTTCCTTATATACCTACGTGCCTAGGAAAAGCCTCTTGACTACTTGCCATGAAGTTAAAAAACCGTAATGTTAATCAATTTTTATTATTATTAAAAACAAATATTTAGTTTCCAAGCTATACAATAAATAATGATCGTTATATGAAAAAACTGAACGACTTCTTTTCGTCCAGCTCAAGTGCAGATTTATATGCACAACGGCAAGTGAAATCAGCAGTTCAATCGCAATTAAACAACCGTCCAATAAGCAAAGCGAAACATAAGCTAGCTGGGTGAGTACACTTTATCCTAAATTATATAATTATTCGTAAGACATTCATTTTTAGTAATAGACTAAATAAGAACGAACCGACGAATAGAGTATACAGTCCTCCCGTTTTACGCAAACGTCCTGGTCGTCGTCCGGTTACTCCGAATGTCAGAAGGAGTAAGAGAATTAGAACAAAGAAATAGGCTTAATGTTATATATTGAAAATAACATTTTTTTCTTTAATTTTGTAATTTCATAGAAAAATATTTGTTTTGTGTTTAAAATATATCATTTGTCATATAAAAGTATAGAAAATAGGAATGCTTACAATTTTTAACATATATATAATACGTATTTATTCACTTGATAAATTACTCGTCATTGGACTGGAGTGTAATATTTTTGCTCGAATCAAACCGGGGTTGACATATTCAAACCTAAAACATTTAATTATTAACACAAAACAAAGAGATTTTATAAATTGCATTACTTAATTGCCCTATTTGTCAATCTTGTAGCAACCGCTGGTCTAATTTTAGGTTTTTTATTTTGGCTACGATTTCCACGGCCAGTTATAATCAAAACAACCTGACATGTCTTATTATCGCTTCGCAAAAGCATTATATTTCTATCCAAAAATATATCAAGTGCAATTAGCGCTTCTTTAACGAACAATGAATGCAAATCAATTGTATCGAAACTTTGACGTCTACTGAAATTTTCTTGTAAGAATTTTTCGGCCGCCAAATTATTATATTTTTCAAATAAGACTGTTTGTTGTTTTGCCAAGTCTGTGTAGAAACTAGCAATGTCGAACATACGACGACCATAATATTGTTTTGCTAGATTCATAATCTTTGAACGTTTACATTGATAACGGAATGCCTCAGCGCGTAATTCATCAGCGGATAAAACAATGTCTTCTTCTTTCTCCTTAACTTCATCCTGTGCCGATTTCATTTCATCTATAACACTATTATCAAATGGTTCGTCAAATATCTCGCCGTAGTTCTTTGCTCCAGATTCAATTAACGCTTCACATGTATCTTTATAGCAATAATTATGCGCTGAAAATATTTCATAGAGAGTCGCTTCATTAATGTGAGGGAAATTCTCTTTTAATTTTTGTTTAGTCATTTTCATAGCAATGGTTTCTGGTGTAAGGATTTCTGTTTCTGATGTCTGCTCTACATTTCTACCAGTATCCTGATCCCTAACAGCATTGTCAAGTAACGCACAATCCTGCGCTAGTATTTGCCTTGCAAATTCCTCATCCTCATTGATCATAGTCTCCAAAACTTGTCTCTGCGTTTCCAGCTGCTTAAAAATAGATTCTAAATATAGTGCATGTAATTGTCTGCCTAACGCTTTAGGCATTTCAATAACAGGCTGCAATCCCTCCGGTACATTCATTTTCGGATCACCGAACTCCTTATGCAATTGCGATACGAAAAAGTCGCCTAAGTTTATTTCAATCATTTCCGATTTTGATTCCTGCTCATCGTCAACAACTTCTATAACATCGTCGAAATCATCAAAATCCTCGTCTAAATTAATAGCGACTATTTTTTTATGTATAGTCTGAGAAGTTTCGGATTTTGATGTGCTTGGTTTAGGTGAATTGATCGGACTCTTCACCTCTTTTAACTTAGTAATCTCTCTCTTTTGCTTCGGATACGTTATTAAATTACTATTATCATTTGATAAGACGTCGACGGCCTCATTAAATGATCCATCACATTTCTCTAATATATCACGTAGCTGCTCTGCATGTACATTCTCAAATATTGCTTCGAGTCTTTGTATGCGTACATCGTCTATGGAAATTACCGCATCCGTCATTGTACTCTTTTCAAGAAACCCGATTCTTGGCATAATTGGTAGATAATTATCAAAACCGTTTCTAGATTTTAAAGTCAAAGTTTTACAATTTTCTGTATTAAAATCCCAATTCCAATCCCAATCTGTCTCGCAAGTCATTGTAGCTTCATCAATTTTAACAACATCCTCAGAAATATCAACAAAAGTCGATAGATCTTTTCTAGTATTTTCATCTTTTGTAGGTTGTACAACACGCCGTGATAGTAAGGTCTCTCTAGATATACCCCAATCCTTTAAATTGATGGTAAAATTTTGCGGAGCTTCAACAGGCACTTCTTTTTTTGTAATAGGTGGAAACTTACGTAACTGCGGCGGTTTATTATTAGCATATTGCAATCCAAAGATTTTGAGTAACAATTCTGGGGTAACATCTCGATCGTACCGATGAAGCATTAGCCGAATCTTATCAATGGGAACCGAATGCTTATTGCGTTTCGCACATTCCCTTTCATTAAAAGCCCATGACGTATTCGGTTCTACTACTTCAATGTGGTATCCATTTTGAACCGCCCATACACAATACGGTTTCATTTCAAATAATTCAGTGTTAGTGTTATCAATAATAATTGGACTATTGCGATTTGCTAACAACCTTTGTGCACGATTTTGATTCCAACGGTGCGCATCCGATATCAAACTGCTATTGTACAGATATTCGCCTTTGCGCATAAAAAAATCATCTGTACTTAGTATGTAATTGTCTAAATTGCAGTTGCCGATCGTTTTCTGAACAATTTTACGCGCCAAGTACGATTTGCCGCTGCCTGGTATGCCACGCATCAAAATTATTAGGCAAGCTCCGCTTTTAACTGTAGAAATAATTCGATCATATTTAATTTGTGATTTAACAGTTCCATCGGCTAGTGGGCTTCCAGACGCTTTTATATTAGAAGTTTCGAATAATTTTGTACTGGCCGATGAAGACGCTTCTTGTTTTATAGGTTCCTCTTCAAATTGAGGCAGCTCAACAATCTGTGTGATTTCTAGTAAATGATTTATAGAGTCTTCAACTGTAAATGATTCTTTCTGTTAGGGGAATCACCTGTGTCATTACATTAAGTACAAACTTACGATTGTATCCGCTTTCATATGCAACTGATTCAATTATTTCAATATCCACTTTATCACCAAAGCATGTCGTTAAACGCTTAACAATTTGGTTATTTTTAGTCAACGAATCTACCATTTCAATATCATCTACATCCATTATGCTGAAAATGAATATTTTAATCAGTAAAAGATAAGATTTAATATAGAAAATTGATTAATAAACATATTTGCTTTAATCTTAATTTCTAGAAATAGTTGGTAACCTTATTTATATATTATTTAATAAATTGAAATAGAAATTGCGCACTTATAACAAGAATATGTAAAACGTTCTACGTAAACTATTTAAACAATAACAATATATATTTTATTTAAATACAATTTGCAATGATATCATATTAACATGTACTTATCAATATCATTGTAAATTCTTTATCATGAAAGAAAAATATATATAAATATAAGTAAATAACTCGTACCAAAATGGAAAAAAATGCTTACTTTTCGAAATTGCTAATTTTCAATATATTATTAAAATATTTATAGATATTTGTATATACAGCTAATTTAATAAATTTAAACAAATTTTATTAACAAAAATAAGGTCATAATTTAATAATTTATCAATTTCTTGATAGCATTTTTAAGTTGGTATTAATTTAGAACTATTAAAATTATTATTACTTGATTTATAGTTTTAAAACAATGAACTATAAAATATGTAGACTAAGCATTTTATAACAGAATAATTAATTTAACTTAGAATATTACATAACATCAATAAATACATTTAAAAGTTACTAAATGTATGTTGGTAATTGCGTTATAGAAAGAAAATCCCTATCATACTTCAAGGTTAAATCATGTTTCCAGCTGATGCTTCAATAGACAAACAGAGCACGAGTCAAGTTCTAGGTGAATAATAATTTTTTAATAATTCGTCTTAAAAAACGAAATTTATAAATTAGCATCCTATCAAGGTATCTAGTCAAAATAAATTACCCTGTGCTAACCGATCTCATGTTGGGAGTGGTAAATTCATCACAGATTAACCAAGACAGGGTAAATTAAAAAATCAGGTAGGTAAATAATGCTATAGTGACTAAAAACAATATCCATCTACAAAATAAACTATCATTTTAAATTGACGCATTATATGCTGAAGTGTGCAAAATTTTAACATAATTTTATCTCTTCATTAAATGAAAACGCAATTAATTAAAAATTCAATCTTTTTAGATAATATTCAGTGGTTTTAAAGTGAGATGCCTCGCAGTAAACGCAGGGCAACAAATGAAATGAGCTCCGAAGAAGAAAGATTTGTATCAAAAAGAATACGCAATTATCATAGGTAAATAAAAAACCTTTTTCTTAAAACATAACCTCAGAATGTGAACGAATAATGTTTGAATACTAACATAAACTTGTAACGGTTACATATGCATAAAATGTGTGCTACAAGTTGTGAGACATTGAATTTGTCAGTTTATTTATAGTATAAGGTACTTGGCTGTGTATAATTAGCACAGTTTTTCTATCAGCAGTGTCCAACCACCATGGATGAGTTAGTATGTGTGATAGAAGTGCTAATTCCCATTCTCTTATTATACAAATTAATAAGCTATATAAATAATCAATTAATTGATTTTGCTTTTAGTTCAAGGCGATATGGAAGCAGTCGCGTTGATGATGCATCACAATTCAGCCAGAAACGCTGTCTGACATGGTTTAGGGAATACACAACGCCGGACGATCCCGACACATTAGGACCGGAAGGTATGGAAAAGTTCTGCGAGGATATTGGCGTTGAACCGGAGAATGTTGTTATGTTGGTGTTGGCCTATCGAATGCAAGCAAGACAAATGGGATTTTTTACGCAGGAGGAATGGATACGAGGTCTATCAGATTTACAATGTGATTCCATTACAAAAGTACAATCTAGATTGGAACATTTGAAGTTGTTATTAAATGATCCGAATCATTTCAAAGCCATTTATCGATATGCATACGATTTTGCTAGGGTTAGTCTCATTATTTCATTAATTACGCTTAGAATTGATTTGATTTTTGGTTTTATTTGACTAAGAATGATTTTAGTTTTCGACTACGTTTCGGTGAGGTCAATATAAATAGATTTTTAAAAATTAACAATTATACACAGTGATGCTTTCCCAAAAATTTACCAGGGGGTTCGCATTCGCAGTGAATATTTTCTAACATTTTTTTAAATATTAATATTCCTATTGAAATACTATTTGGCAGAGTAGCACACTAGCTGCTGAATATTAAACATAAAA
>JAODFZ020024552.1:0-11856 GCA_027574845.2 Deinopsis erosa
ACTTTGCTGACCGATGCAACTAGACGCAGAGCGCTAGGACACGACGTGGAGCTATGAACTGTCAATGCGAATCAACATTTATATGAAGTAAAGTTAAGCAACGTGCTTTTAAAATAAGAAAAATGTGACAAACTCACCAAATATTTTCAATTGTTGTAGGTGTCCTTAAAAGAAAGACTGATGGCATTGGAAACGTGCAGATGAGGATATCTAACAGCAACTCCTCACATCAAACGTTGTATGAACTATAAAAAAGAAGAAATCAATAATTTGTATTATAAGAATTGTGTTTTGAAAAAATATATTTAATGTTAATTACTTACCAAAGGTTGCTCAATTTCTCCCATATGATCCACCAATTTCTTCCTATCATTGTATTGCAATGCTTTTCCAACCGATTTTCGGCAACTTTCGAAGCGTACATTGAAGGGCATTTCCATTCATAATCCTGTAGCTTCGCAATTTTAAATCTGAAAATTAAAAACATTATTTAATTTTAATTGCATTGAATGCTGATCATAGGGAAGACAAGATTTTTTGTTGGTACAAATTAATAATAACTGAGTACTAAATAATGCAATGAGTGCTATTTGATTATATTTATTTTTAAACAAATTAGCGCAGTTTTTAGAAATTATAATCCGTTATACTACGGCGACTGGTAGGAGTTGTTAGTTTTCATGAGAAGGGGTGAAAATTTTAAATTCTTATCCATGGTACAAAATCAGTTATAGTAATTTAAGTAGTTGATTAAGCAAAACATAAATTTTTTGAGTATGGTTTTTCAAAATATGTAGTATGTATACAAATTACAGATGTAACTAAGCACTTATAGTTATAATAGATGTAAATGTGGTTGTCTAGGTTAAAATAATAAAATTCATATTACTAAATTAACGAAATATAAAGCTTGCTTTGAACAATTATATCATTGATTAAGAATTGTACTTACATTTTTACTCAATGATTATATATTATGATAGAAATTCTAGCATAATTTGTAGGAAGACGTGGTTTGAAATTGAGAGCATATTCTATTCACAATTAGATAATTTTATTAATAAAGTTTAAATAATATTTATTTCTGTATAAAATTTATAGCTACTACATAATAAAAACATTTTTACGCATTTCTTATTTAAATTAAATTTAATATAGTTAAAGAAAAAATAAATATTAATGCAAAAAATTTGACTTATTTCAATAAAAGTATTTATAGCATACGAACGAGTTGTAAATTACTCAGGCATTTTGCACTGATAACAATTTTCCATAACGTCCGTAAATTCTTCAATTTGTAACGTCATTTCAAAGAAATTATATTTGTCATGAATGTTTTTAGTGGCGACCATTAAAATTTGCTGTGGATTTGTTCCCGGTTCTAAAAACAAACATTTTATAATATTATGCAATCAATTTTGCTTATCATATACCAATTGCTATATGAGCGGACAATGCTGTTTTATCAAGACTTAGAGCCCAAATTCTTAAGTTATGAACGCGCTTAACACCGTCAATATTTAAAAATATGTCCATGACGTCATTGAAATCAATGCCTTTTGGCATACCTTCCATTAATACTAGCAAAGTATCTTTAATTATTGAGAAAGTTGTTATCAAAACTAAGACGGAGAATAAGAATGTGCAAATTGGGTCGACAATACTATATTCCGGCTGAAAAAGAGACATACTGATAAAAATGTTATTCTCATAATGGTAAATAATATAGTACTTTAAAATAGATAATTATTGCTGCTATAAACACTCCAAAGCTTTGTACAAAGTCTCCCAATACGTGAATGTAAGCTGCTCTCACATTGATATTTCTCGCACCGGAGTGACTATGTCCATGATCATCACCATGACTGTGGCCATGACTTCCCCCATGTGTATGACCATGCTGGTGCAAAGTTAACCCCATGCTGAAATTATAAAACAATTGAAACATATTCCTGTGTGAAAATAGTAATTGAGGTTTTCAATGCATGGGAATCAGAACATGTAAATATGTTCATTTAGAATGTTTTAATTACTCTTTGTAATCAACCTTCTTCGAAATAATTGCATTAAATAATAAAAAAAATACAATTAATTTTCATTCATTGCATTAATTGATTTTGATGTCTATGCTAACTATTATTTACTACAGACATCATTGATTGATTAATTAGTTTTTTTTATAATTATTCTATTAAACTTACATGAGATTAACTCCAACCCCAATAGCGGATGTAATAAGCATGACGAATGCATTAATTTCATAATTTTTATTTATAAGTTTTTCAACTGCTAAATAAACCAAAATACCGGTTACAACCCAAATCATTAATACGGATGTTAAAGCTCCAATTACTTCCGCTCTATACCATCCGAATGACATTTTTCTTGTTGCTGGACGAGTTGCCATCCATAATGAAAATAATGATACCATAAATGAGGCGAAATCTGTTAAGAGATGGGCTGCGTCTGTAGCAATTGCTAAACTACCAGAAATATATCCACCTAAAAAAAGAATTTTTTTTAATAGTTTATCATTTCGGGGAAAACAATTCAGACTTTTAACTAAACCATGATTAGGCATAAGTTTTATGAATTAATTCTAACTGATATTGAATACATATGAACTCATGTTGGATACGCTACACTGACTCCCAATAATAATAAAAAAAAATTTATATGAAAATATACATAAATAATTCCAAAACAAAATCTGACGACAAATTATTATATATATATCAAAATCAAAAAAATAAAATAAATATATCATATATGTATCAAAACATCTAAACATGTCGCCTAACAAAAATTGAAAATATTTTTTTGGATTTAATACATTTTATTTATCACTATTATTCAAATTATCCAAAATCATGGAAACACTTATCCTAATTAATAAACAATATGCTCTAAAAATTAATAATGATAAAATGATGTGACATTTTGTTGTTGAGACATTTATTTTGTTTAATACTACTATAATTTAAGGCAAAATGTATTTTGTCCTATTTTTGGCAACTTTCTTAATAATTAGCGTGTACTAGTTGGCAGACAATATATAAAAAATTAAAATACTTATTTTTACTTTTTTCGCAAATTATAAAACATAAACTTTCTATAAAAATGTAGAATTTTCATCTTCTATTTGTCAATTTCATGTATTATTCAATAATATTTTTATATAATTTCCAAATGAAGTAAGAAATATTTATTTAATGTTAAATTTCAGAGCAAAAAGTTTCCCCTAAATTCTTTGAAGTTTTTAATATATCATAAAAACTTAAAATATTAACTAATTAATAAATTACCCATTTTTACCTTTTTTGCAAATTATAAAACATAAACTTTCTATAAAAATGTAGAATTTTTATCTTCTATTTATCAATTTCATGAATTATTCACTAATATTTTTAAATAATTTCCAAATGAAGTAAGAAATATTTATTTAATGTAAAATTTTAGAGCAAAAAGTTTCCCCCAAAGTCTTTAATATATAATAAAAAAAATAAATTATGCCGTTAACTAATTAATAAAAAATATTATTGTTAAAATGAATGATTTTTTTTTATATCATACTAAAATTAAGAATACTTACCTATTGCTTCTCCAAGCATAAAAATAACACACAAAATACTAGCAATAATAAGTTTTCGTCTTGCTTTCTTATCAACATCTTCATTTCGAATTTTATGGCAATGTTTATTAACTTAAAAAAGAAACGCATAGAATTAGAGTAAAGTAAATAAAAGAGCGAATAAATTACTTAAATCAGTTGTACTGACACTTTCTTTGGTATGGGTTGAAAGGTCAACTCCTAATGATGCTTCCAAATCAATTACTTCACCTTCACTAACTTTACAACATCCAGCGCTAGGTTGGCCATGTACGCAATAAATTCGTAATCGAGATGAGTTCGATGATACACTATTTGTTCGGCCCAATGTACCATAATTGTTATTACCACTAATACTGTAAACATCCATCACTGATAATAAAATGTGACTGTGTTGTTTGTGTCAAAATCTTTTATATTCATGTGACTCATAAATAAAATTCCATGCAAATATTCAACACATTTTTTAAATATTTAGAATGTTAGTGAGTGACATTAGAAAAACATAAAAGGATGGTGAATCAAAGTACGTAAACATGTTTAATGATAATGATATATGAGTCGGCTTACAATATTGGTATTAATTTCTTCTCATCACTCATTATTTCTAATGATGGATTAGATTAGGCCACAGATTTCCAAATCACTCTCAATCGTATGCCAATAATGAATATTTTAGGTAAAATGTGACTATAAACTTTTAAGATATAAAACTGATAGTGTGCACCCGACCCCAACAATTATTAATAAGAAATTTATCTCATTCAGATATTTTATTTATTTATTCGCTATTGTAATTAGAATTTTTATCTTTTCAATATAATATTGATAAATAAATGTCTTTTAATGGTTCTATTGAATGCAAAATGGTTCATTTACTTAAAATTCAATTTGCTGTTTACACTTTACTGGATAATTTTTCGACATAATTATGAATTATGATATAACCGGTTTTGTAAGCATGTGCGTGATTAGATAAAATAAATGTTTGTGAAATTGATACATATACTCTATATTTATTTAATTACGAACTGACAAAATTAATATCTGTAACATTCTACATATTTGAATTGAATTTCCCGCCTATTCATTTTTATATTGAGTGGGAGAGTGGCAACCTAAGCATGAGAAAATGTGTAACAAGGACGAGTATATAGAGTTTCGATAAGATGTAATGGGAAGAAGTGAGATAGAGAAATGGCATGGTGTAAAATAACCTAACAGGATAACCAACATTCTGGCAATAACAATAAGTTGACGACAAGTGTATAGTGCAATGAGAAATGTTCTCCAATAATGAATAAAACATTTATATACAAACAAGCTATACAATTAACAGTAATTTAGTGACTGAAAATGATTGTAAAATGGAAAATGAGTGATACTGTAATTTATTAATAGCTCAATTTATTATTATTTAGGACAAATGACATGGGAGTTTGTAGTCGACGATTTTTTCTTCTAACAATTTGCCTTCTTCAATTGGTATGCAAATCATTTTATTATAACTATGTTTTATTTGTTTGTTTATATAACCTGTTTTCAGATATTCGTATTTGAGAGGCAAGTATTCGAATTTTTGGGTTTTCTTTGGATACCAATACTCGTAAACTTTTTCGAGATAATCTTTGTGATTTTTGGATTTTTCGGTGCATATCAATATCGTCCCAAATACATTATATCGGTAAATATGAACCTCCCTACATTCCAGATACGTGAAATATTTAAAAATAATTTTTGCAGTACTCAGTATGGCATCTATTTTGGTTAGCTTGGAATATTTTTCTGATATGTTTATATTTAGATATTGGATTGCTCAATCACAAGGTAAATGAAGCGTTTCGCTAATACAATTGCCTAAATACTTCATTTTTAGGAAAGCGTTGTTCTTAAATTGGATTCACAAAGCGAAAGCTGGTGGATGCGAAATGGACCCGGATGTAAAGTGGAATTTAATACGACATTGGGTGTACCTTTGTTGGTAAATGTTACCAATTGTTTAGTCGACTACAAATATGTTGAAATATTCCAAGCTGGATTACAAGTCCTATTATCAGTAAGCAAAAAAAAAAGGAATTTAGCTCTCAAGCAATTTTATAAAATAAACAATTTTAGTTCCTTGGAGTTATTGTGGGATCATGTTTGAGTAAAGCTTTTCTGGAAGAAGACGATAGCTGTAAGTAAAACGCGATTAATAAATCATTTATTATTTAAGCTAGTTAGTTACTTCATATAACAACCATTGTAGTATAACAAAGTAGCTAAAGCAATATTTCACGTTTCAAATATCCTTACAGTTGATTTCATTGGTGGATTTGATTCACAAACGGTTTGGTAAGTTCTTCTAGATGGAATCAATGTGTTAATTGAATGCGCATGAATGCACAATTGTATTATACTTTCCAACAGGTACTCTTCACTTCTACATTATCATAAATTTTCATTTAAATCATATACAACGTAAACTAACGAAGGTTTTACATTTTACTTGAAGAAATCAGTGTTAAATGTGTTTGTTAAGTGAGGAATACCTGTATTTAGTTCATTTTATTTTCAGTTAATTATGTGGATGGATTTGGTAAAGGGCCTCATCACTTAGAATTGCAACCAATGTATGTGATGAATAGTGATGCTGCTTTGAATATGCTTCCTTTAAAAGCACGTAATAGAATTAGAGCAAAGCGTAGAGCATCTGCTGCATCTCTTTATTCAATTGGAAATATAACACACAAATTGAAATCATAGAAAGAAAGAGTTTAATTAACATTTTGTGAATGGCCTAATATCAATGCTTTGCACATACAACTTTGTTTTTTATTATGAATTTTCTTTTCACTTTTTGGTTTATTGGTTCGTGTTTAGGATTGAAATATAAATTATTATTATTTATCCTAAACATGCATGCTTATTGTATACACTCTAACTTGCTTTTATATCAATTTTGCATGATATTCTAAATATTTATTTTTTATAATATAATATAATAAATATTTTTTTATACATTGAATTTTTGGTTTTGGATTTATAGAAAATAATAAATGTTGAGTAATGTTTTGCAGCATCACGTAAATCAAGGAAGAATCCGAAACGTATGTCCTTATATTCAATAGAATTTAGTCCCCAAAGAGAAAGACAAGGTGATAGTGATAGTAATGATTACGATAATGAAAACTTACCATCATCCGTGTCGCCTAAACCAATGACCCCGCGTCGTGTTAAACGTCGTAATGTGATGCAAAGAGGTTCAACTAGTCGCCATAGTACTAGTAGTCGTCGACATAACACCGCTCGATCATCGACAAGAAGCTCAAGACGTGTCACCCAGAATCCTGTAACAAGATTAATGGAGCAACAACAGAAAATTACACAACAACAACATTACGATAGTCCAGCTAGTCCATCACCAATCGAAACGAATCCAAATTATTATACAAATGCTTCAAATAATAATCTAATGGGACCACCGCAGACATGGCAAAATAATGGCCATACAAATCCAACGTATCAACAAACATCAACACAATCATTAAATGAACACGATGATTTTGATGAATTGTATAATAATCGTCCCGCATCAGTTCGATCAAGTTATTCCAATTTTCATGGAACGAGAGCTATAAATTATGCTCAACAACAGCAGCAACAGCAACAGCAGCAGCAACAACACTATCATAGTCATGCGACGCCTCAAGTACCCCAAAAACGTGTCAATAATCCATATCGTAATAGTATGCGATCAATGGCATTTCTCAATAATGGTCCTCCAGCCTACAGCTCACATGGCCACTTAGGATTAGATTCTGAAACAACAATATAAAAAATATATTTTTGAAACGCTTTAAAATAATAAAAGTCTTGCGTCTATTGTATCGGTAAGAATGAAGAAAGTTTTAGCTCATTATAGAGATGAATGAAACATTTTTTATTAATCTATTAGTTTGGATATTTTAGCACATTTAAATGAACCGCATATTTCATCTCTATTTATTTTTATGATAGTTGTTTATATATATATTGTCGGAAACTTCTTTGTGCTCTTTTTATTAACAGCCTTCAATATCCAATAAAGTACTTTTTGGTTCACTGCAACATTAATCTCATAATTTCGGTACAAACTATCATAAAGATTTATTTTTATTACTTACATCTTTGCGCAATTTTTAATAAAACATATCTAGGTTTAGTAATGTTTGTGTAGAAATGAAAAAAAAAAACTTCTATGAAAAAGATCTTAAACATAGTACAAATACATTTCTAGTAAATCGATAAACAAAATCTACACGAACAATGTAATTATATTTTGTACATAATTAACTTTTTAGCACGAATAATTTCACTTCTTTTTTGTTGATTTACTGGATTTATTCTCAAAAGCAATGTAATGTAACGAATATCAAAATATTTTTGCAATTTCAATAGATATAGTGCAATTCATTACGGATGTGTCGATTGTAGCGAATTTTCTTTAAAACGAATCGCATCTAAATGTTATATTATTAGGTGCACATGTGATATAATTAATTAGCAATAAGATATAATTACACCAATCTCCATATCATAATCATTAAGTAACATATTTAATCATTAGATAGTAGGCAATAAAAAAATATTTTTTTAAATTTCTATCTAACTGAATAATAAATCACTAAATAGTGATTTCATCATAATTCATTCAATGACATCTTTTTGGCAACGATTCAAATGTTACAAAAGTACAAATTACATAAAATCACCATGAAAAACAATTCATATTGAATGATTGTTTAACAATTTCTATACTAAATGTAATATTTTAAATAGCAATAACAATTTTGAACTATTTATCTTATTTATTATCTCTCTTCTTGATTTGTTTGTACATTTATTTGTTCCTTTGTCTTTTTATTTATATAGTGATTTAAAACGTGCATAACATTATATTTTATTTTTTTATTACCAAAGTATTATATTTTTTTATATTAATAATTATTAAGTATAAACAGTCGAAGTGTTATCGTATGCGTTTATAAATAAAAATTTTCATAAAACTTTTACAATTCTTATTTACGTTTCCTTACAAATTCGTTGCTAATTATATTTAACGTCTTTTTGTTAATGACATTATATATTAGCATTTTGTGATATATATATTATATTAATATAGAGGAAACGCTATTGTGTAATATTATAAATGACGTATACACCTTAGATATTAATTTGTTTATCAACAATTATAATTATTACATTTGCCCCCTAAATAAACTCGCAACTTTTAGTGCATGCGCGTCCCAATTCGACGCTTATAGATCCCATATATTTGGAGCGTCGTCGCATTACGAAATACTCATATACTCGCTACATAATTCGATCATAAAATCAAAAATGAAACGTATATTATCGAATTATTTAACGAGAAGTGATTATAAGTTTCAATTAAATACTTTGTTTAATTCCACTTTTAATAAATCTGTTAATTCTGTGCCAGTTGCTCTCCTACATACAATAAAACAAGTAAGCTATTTGTTGTGTTTCGTGCATTTTATTATCTGACACTGTTTTTTTTTTAGGAAGATTTTGATGCATTTCGTGATAAACAGAATAAACTTTCTAGGTAAATACGATTATGTTAAACATCAAATACAAATTATTAGTGTTATTATTATTTTTTATTAAGTTTTTTAAACTGTTTGGCTATAATTTTGTTCGAAATTGTATTAATTATTATTTCAGACGCCGGTATTCCTTTATCCACGATCCGAATTATGTGTATTTGTAAGTAGTTCCTATCAATTTTCATATCCTTTCACTGAGAAACGATAAAACAAAATAAATGATGTTAATAAATGTTCATTAATTTAGGTCGACAGATCAAGAACTACCAGAAGATACTCTCTATGAAATGTTTAAAAATAAAGATACTGGATTACTATCTATGGGAAAATTTTTGGCCGTAATTAAATTATTTTAATGACTTCTAATCATAAAAACAATCATAAAATTGTTTATTGCAGGCACTAAAAAGTACTGGTCTACGTAAAAATGATCCGAGATTAAAGGAAATGATGGAAAACTTAAAGAAATTACAAAAGAACTCAAATGCTGAAGGATCTTCCATTGATACGCAGAAATTAGATTTAGAAACATTCCGATCGATAGTCTCTCAAAACATAGGTATCATTTCGAGGGCATTTAGGCATCAATTCATTATTCCCGAATTTACCGATTTTTGTAATGAAATTGAAGAAATTTATTGGAAATGTAAAGACAATATGAATGGAAAAGTAAGTTTTTTTTGGGGAATGACGTAAAATGTTATGTTTTCTTTGTGATTTAAAGGTTGCTAGTTATATACCGTCGTTAGCTAGAATGTCGCCAAATTATTGGGGTGTTAGCATATGCACAATAGATGGGCAAAAGTTTTCCATAGGAGATGTTAATATTCCATTTACATTACAATCCTGCAGTAAGCCGCTGACTTACGCCATTGCATTGGATCAATTAGGCGCTGATGTTGTGCATGCGTACGTTGGACAGGAGCCGAGCGGGAAAAATTTCAACGAATTAATCCTTGATCATAACAGTAAATTAAATTAAAATATGTACTTAAGTAAATATATTACTGAATTTTTTTAGAAAAACCACATAATCCAATGATAAATGCTGGAGCGATTCTTGTGTGTTCGTTACTGAAAACATTAGTCGCACCTGATATGACTTTGGCTGAAAAGTTTGACTTTACAATGAACTTCTTTGAACGGCTTGCAGGTGGTGAAAATTTAGGTTTCAATAATGCGGTGTTTTTGTCGGAACGTGAAGCAGCTGATAGAAATTATGCATTGGGATTTTATATGCGCGAACATAAATGTTATCCTGAAAAGACGAGTTTTAGAGAATGCATGGACTTCTACTTTCAAGTATAGTCTAAATAAATAGCATAAATTTGTGTTTTATGAAAGGAAGTTTTTAGTGCTGTTCAATGGAAGCTAATTGCGATATCGTCGCAGTGATGGCAAGCACATTAGCGAATGGAGGAATTTGTCCGCTTACCGAAGAAAAAGTATTGAGCCCAGAAAGTGTGCGAGATGTGCTGTCGCTAATGCACAGCTGTGGAATGTACGATTATTCGGGTCAATTTGCTTTCAAAGTAAATTAAAAAATACCTTTATCTATAAGACAATAAACATTTATACATTTATATATAGGTGGGATTACCAGCAAAATCTGGAGTATGTGGAGGAATGCTGGTGGTCATTCCAAATGTTATGGGAATTTGTACGTGGTCACCACCACTTGATCCGCTCGGCAACACTTGCAGGGGCGTACAATTTTGCGAAGAAATTGTTAAAAAGTATAACTTCCATAGATATGACAATACACACGCTAGCAATAAAACGGATCCAAGAAGGCACAAATTTGAAACAAAAGGACTGAGTATTGTTAATTTATTATTTTGCGCAGCGAGCGGTGATATAACTGCATTAAGAAGGTACACCTAACCAAATCTAATTAAAATTTTCATTAAAAACATTCCTTTTTCAGACATAAGTTATCAGGTATGAATATGACGTTATCGGATTATGATGGTCGTACAGCGTTGCACTTAGCTGCAGCTGAAGGACACGTTGAGTGTGTGGAATTTCTGTTAAGTTATTGTCATGTTCCTCATAACATAAAGGATCGTTGGGGAAATACACCTTTAGATGAAGCAACATCGTTTGGTCACACACCAGTTATTGATCTACTTAAACAATGGTCGAATGATGAACAAAAAGATGCTTCCAAGTCTCAAGAAGGTGATACCAGTACACCTATTCCTCCTCATACAACATAATGAAATTCCTAGTAAAATTTTTATGTAGATTTATATATTAACTAAGGCAATATTCTTGTTACGTGATCAATTTTATATCAGTATTAATTTCCTGTGCAATACAATGGAATATTAAGCAATTAGTCAATTTGATTAGTATGTAATCGACTTTTCTGTTGTTATATTTTGAAAATCTGACAATAAAGAATGATATATGTTATTGTTATCTACTCCATTTGTTGTTGAATAATTTATTCTATGCAGTGGAAAAGTTATTAATAGCAATAAAAAAAACCTTCTCTATTAAAATGAACAAAATGCGAAAACTTTGGTGATATTATTTTGATGTAAGTAAATTCCAGAAAATTCTATATTTACTCTATTTCACATTTCAACTGTATTAATTGAATAATTTAGTAGTAATTCCAACTATGCATACTATTGACTATTCTATATT
>JAODFZ020024578.1:0-10385 GCA_027574845.2 Deinopsis erosa
GTTTTTTGTCAATGTTTATTAAAGCGTATTAACTCAATTATTCATTAATTTCAATAACTGTTAAAGTATTATAAAACAAATTAAAGATATATGGGTTGAAAGTCAAACTTATTGTTATTAAAAACTGGGGCGCACTTACCCCACTTCACCTTATGCATTAAGTAACATTATATTAGTTTTACATTCTAAAATCTTTAATTTGAAAAATAAAATTATTTACATAACTGAAATGTACCTATAATATATTTTTTCTTTGGTTTTGTTTTACAATTCTTTTATAATTTTAACATAATTTTATAACTGAAAGCGATTTTCCAAATTTGCCTACAGTATAATACGCCACTGGTAAAACTAATATATGTTTTGCTTAGAATGTGTTAAGATATTTTTCATAAGCATGTGATCTATGATATAAAAATATTTTAAAATTCTATGACTGTAATATTATGTCTATTAGAGTAGAAAAAGCCTTGCCATATATCATACAAGTCACACATTTTAACGATAAATAACTAAAATATTGTGATAAATGAACTTGATGGACACATAATTTAATATGCAATGTTAACAGTAATAAATATCATACAAAATGCCTATCAAATTGTCAACAAAAACAATTTTTCCGGATTATAATCATCTAATTAATTTGTTTTTCAATTTCAGTATAAATTTATGTCAAATATTCTAATTTAATTTACAAGACTTTTGTAAACTTTTGCGATAACATGTACGAAACTATTTCCTCGACTGAAAAAACTGTCTTCTAAAAGTAGGTTAGATTATATATCATTGTAATCAAACATCCAACTTATTGATGATTTATGTGTTTTATTTCTTGAGACTGCTAAAGCAGTCATAAAATTCTTTTATTTGATCATAATCTGAAAGATGATGTTTAAAGATATATATTGACATGTTTGCACGTACAGTGTTGTTTGTTTGTACTTTTTTCTTTTCGTAAATTGATCACAAGTCTCTCGAGAAAGACTCCAGCAACATGTTCTATTATATATAAATTTAATGTATGTTAAGCTAATTAAACATTACAAAACTCTTAGATAATAATAGTTCACTATAAACATTTAAAAACCTAATTAAATTCACTATTTTTATATCACTTTTAAGACGAACGCTTACACTGTAGCAAGAAAATGGTAAGCTTTTAAAATAAAAGACAAAACAAAATTAATTAGATTTGTTATTTATAGATGAAATATCTTTTTATCTCAGCAATTATTTCAACCGTTGCAATGGCTCAAACAAACTCAACTTCATTAGTTATTCTTAAATTGGAATTCATACCAAATAAGCATTTTGACTTTCTAATTGATTCCGCATACAATGAGAACTCATTTGTGCAAAAGTACTTTGATTCAATAACATTGACATTTGAAAATGTTATCAAACTGTTAAAAGAATCTAATTATACATGGAAGCAAGTTGAGAAGACAATATCAGAATTGCAAATAAATTGGAAGAATATTGGACGAGTTGCCGGTGTTGAGTCAATTAATTTGCAAATGGTAAAAAGTTTCTTAGAAAATGAATTTAAATTTAATACAAGTTTCATTAAAAACGATTTTCTGAAATTTTTACAACGCTTAGAAATTCCAAGTGAAAAAATCAAGCAGGCTTTTAATAAATTGTTTAACGTAAAAGGATTATTTAATTTGCATCCATTTCAGAATGTCGTTTCTTATATAAAAAGTCTAAACGCAATTGGAATTGTTATTTCAACAAATGAGATTTTAACAAATGATAATGTCGTTGTCAAAATCCATCAAATGCTTAAACAATACACATCAATTAAAGCAGTTGCGTTGAGTGATAATTCAGTACACAATATAAGTGAAATATTAGTTGATGCAAAACCATTTGTTATATTAAAATATGAAAAACCTATTGAATTTGTTCCAATAAAATTCTCTCTTGGAATACATAATGGGACATTTTCTAATTGCACTTATGTTCGATTTACTAACGAGTCCAACGTTAATGAGATCTCTGCGGTTGTTCAATTAAAATCACATGAATTATTTGTTGAGGATAATAATTATGATAATATTGCTGGAGTGCCTTTAATGTGCGATGGTAGATTGGTAGGTTTAGCTGAAAAGCAATACAACAAAAATCTAATTTTCCAACCAATCACCCATATTTTCGATATGACAAATTTAAAAAATATATTCGATGATTTTGTTATTAAACTTAGAGACATAATATGGCAATTGTTTGGTGTTTTTATCGAAAATATTAATATAAATTTAAGACAATTTAATCGCTTTTATAGTAATTAATATTAGCAAAAATGTAATTTATAAATAAAAATTGCATAAATGTTTTCCTAGTTTTTATTGAATTTTGTCTAAAAGCAACCAGCACTTATGATTTATTTAGTGATGTGCAATCGTTAAATGGTGCATTTCATAAAATATTGAAATAGCAATTAACTAGATGGCATTTGAACACGTAATGTAAAGAAACCTTTATTCCAGTAGAGGAAAATCGTTATTTCAGAATATTACGTAACATTTTCACTTCTAGTTAGAGCTGAAAGCGATAGATGGAAGAGGTGCGTCACATTTCTATGAAGCGTTTTTATCTTTTTGATGTTTTACAGTTTTATTATTATTTATTATTAATAAAACTACACCTCTGCATTGTAATTCAGCAAATATTGCAAAATAATTTTTGGAATTAATTAAATATCATTAGCGGAATATAAATTACAATGAAATTAAATGAAATTCGTTTTCAGTAATTTACTGCCGGACGAATTAAAAAGAAAAGTTTGTCTATATTAATAAGAATCTAAAAATATTCAAAAAAATCCATAAATATCTAAAGATATCTATAAATATCTAAAATAATCCATAAATATCTAAAAATATGCATAAATATCTAAAAATATCTACAAATATCTATAAATGTTCATAAATATATCAATTGCAAACCAGTTATTGAACCAAAAATTAAAAATTTTTTTTTTTGAAAAAACAGTTGCTAAATGTGTAATTAGACGGTGTGAAAAATGTGTTGAGGTCCGTGGATTACACTTTGAGCAATTTTAATTTCAAGAAATTTTTTTTAAATTTTTCATCAATACCTGGTTTGCAATCCTTTTTAAAAAGCGAATATTTCGGGAACTAAAACCGATATTTAAGATCTGTAAAAGCGAGCCTTATTCCAAATTAAATGAGGATTTTGAAAAAATAAAGATAATGTTGAAAAAAGGCAGTGGCGTACTTTTTTATTATAAATAATAACTATGTAACCCCATTGCACGCCACTGGTATTCCGCAATTAGATGAAAATAAGTTTAAAAAATAAGCCATCATAAAGAAGCTATGTATACAAAATTTCATTCGATTTGCAGTTGTTTCCTAAAAGATATGATAAAAAATGATATTTTTTTTTAACTTTGACACCCTGTATCTTTGTTAGGAAGCGAGTAAGAGGCATATATCCAGGGTGATTCTGAATCAGAACGACGAGCAGAATATTATGTTAAAATTTGCAAGGTTAAAACTGAATCGCCCTGTATATCCAAAAATATCTATAAATATGTATAAATAACCAAAATTATGCAAAAACACTTGAAATTAAAGAAAAATTATAATATATTAAGCAACATATCTATCTGTACCGTAGAAGCAAACTATGTTAAGTCCATTTTGTCCAAAACGAGTTAAAAAAAAGTTGTAACATTTTGACTTATAAATTTTCTAATGGTAAAGCACTTTAGTTCATACTCCTAACATGTTTGGAGAGAAACACTTTTAAGCAGTGTCATGTTGTAATTAATTGTATTATTTAATTTTTTATTAAATCGTTTTACCTGGAAACACGTATTTCGGACTTAACACAGTTTGCCTCTGATGTATGCAGATATGCATTTTGAACGAGTTGTTCATGCGATTTTTTTCTATCTTGAACTATATAATGAATTATTGCCACACACTAAATAAATTAGGTTTGTATTTAATTATGGATTCATTGTTAATCACAAATTGTGATTAATTATATAGTTCAAGATAGAAAAAAGAAGTTTTTTTAATTCAAACTGCACCTTTGAATCACAATTCGACTAACATTTCTAAAATACTAATTTCATAAAATTTAATATAACCTAACCTATTAAAAACTATGTTTTTAAAACTCTCTCTATATTTCATTTATCATCAATACAGTGACAGATCATTTTTAGGTTAATTGTCAAAAGTGACAAATCTATTATGACAGTCATTTCCTTGGTTAGAAGGGTACATGCATTCCTCTTCCATCTTTTCAAGCACTTCCAGTGATCGGTTCGAGCTGAAATTTTAATAGAATGCAGTGTTCTTGACAATAAATCTATCTGCCAAATTTCAGCTCGTACCGATCACAGGAAGTTAGTTAATTTACCGTCGCAAGATTTGCATCCCACCGATATAGATAGTAACATACATACAAAAGCGAAGTTAATATAGATAGAGTAAAAAATTGATAAAATTTAAGAAACTTCATTTTAGAATTTTGTCTTTTTATTGAAGAAAAAAGGTTGTAAACTTACAAGAAGCCCTAAGATAATTTAACAACCATCCTAAATAAATATTATCAGATAGTTGGTATTAAAACTTTTGAATGTATTATTTGTTTATATAGGCAATATCAAATATTCTTAGATAACTAAAGTTTTCAATTATGAAATGTAATATTAAAACAGAAGTAATATAATTAATCCATTGTTAATGTTTTATTATTTCTTTAGTGTCATTGAATTGAACGTTTTAATAGAAATCTAGTTTTTGCGAGATTATTAATTAAGAATATAAAAAAGAAGCAAATAATCTCTTAACAAATATTACAATTTTTTTACAACCGAGATAATTAGGCAAATAAATAGAATAATCTCGCAAAGTCACATTATTGTATGAAACAAAATTGTTATCTTGTAGACGCTATGAACATTGATAACAAGGTAAGTCACAAATTACTTTTATATTCACAAATTAATTCAAGAATATTGTAGGTGGCAATTAAAATCAAAACGAAATGAAGAAACTAATTTTCTCTAACGTCTTAATTATAATAATTACAACCTTTGCAAATGCGAACTCAACTGCATCCATTTATACAGTCAATTTTAATATAAAAGAAGAAAGAGCCAAAGATCTTTATGAATATCTAATGTCTGCTGAATTATTTAATAACGACTTACAAGTTTCGCATTTTATATCATTTCTGGAACTTGAATCATCAACCTATAAGCAATATGAGAAATTTATTCATTTAACTAATTTAAATAATATAAGCATCTTAGAGTGTTTAGAACAGTTAGATGTTAAACTTATAGAACATTTTCAAGAATATGTGAGAGATAATGAAATGGAGGAAATTGAGAGTTTCTGCAATACATTGAATATAGATTGGATGAAATTAATGCCGTTATTGATGTTTAAAAGAAATGAAACACAATTTTATTCATTATTGAAAAAGGGAAATTACACTAAACCTAATATGGAAAAAGCATTAAAACTCCTAAATAAAGATATTGAAGAAACGTTCCAATTTGTACGACAAATTGTTCTAGATGCTGTTAAAGACATGCCTTTATTGACATTTATAAATTTATGTCAAAAAAGCATTGATGAATTGCTGCCAGTGTTGATAGAAGTTATGGAAATAACAAACGAAAAAATAATGGAATCTCCAATTATGCAAAACTTTATATCAACGTTAGCTTTATTTGAAGTACTTGCAATTCCAGTATCAACTAATACGATGATAACAAGCAATCAACTTTATTACGAATCGAATCAGAAGGAAGTTGACGAATTACTAGAACTTCGATTGACAAAATTAGATGGCAAGGAGATACATGAAATCAGCGATATGAAAATCGATAATAATTTTATAACACTAACAACGAAACAAGCGATTTCTAATTTTTATGAAACTGCTGAATGCATGTCAGAAATTGCTAATTGTACTTTGCATACAAAATTGCAATCCTATAATATTCCAAATGTGGTGTGCATTAGTGGAAACATAGTTTTAACTGGAACATATAAGGATGTTCAACAAGGAAGTCCCTTAATCTGCAACAACCATCTATATGGAATTGCAGATTCAATCAGCAACAATTATATCGAATTTAATACATTTGAAACAACGCCTCTTGTGAATTCTTATATGCAAATTGCAACATACAAATATATTCCAAACAATTTAATGAAATTAATGCCTATCTTACTGGATGATGCAACTTACAATAAAAATATAACGACCGCTGATATTATTAATGTTTTGAATATAAGGACGATGCATTTAAACGATATTAATATTAAATTGCACGGCAAATATGATACAACAGTTTGGAAAATATTTTCTTATGTATTGGATTATTTTTATTTGAATACAATTGGAATATATCAACAGTTTATTAATTCGTTGAATCTATCGCAGAAACAAATTAATGAAGTTTATAACATTTTCAATCTCAGCGAATCAGATATTTTGAATATTTTGGCTTTCGATCCACAGAATCAGCAATTGTTTTTAGATACAATTAAGAAAGGAAATTTTACATATAATAATTTGGAAATGGCGCTCAATGTGATGGCAAAATCTGAAAGTGATTTGTACGATTCTGCAAGGCCTTTGATTCTAGATGAATTAGTTAAAATAAATTATAAACATATAACGAATATAAGAGGAATATTAATGGAATTGTTTAATATATTTATCGATAATTCAAATATATTTTACCAAAAACCGTTTGATAGAATATTGAGTGCATATTATAATAAAATTAATCCAAGGAAAGTGCTTGCAATCGCTGTATCAAAAAACAATTTTCTTACATCAACTGAAATTGGGTCAAAAATACAACCAGCAAGCATGAATGAATATTTTGCATTATTTGCTGGAGAATATAAAGTGAATCAAGTTGCTAATTATAATTCCGGATATAGTAATTTGTCTATCTATGGAGAAACCGAAAATTTCATTTCAACGACAAAGTCGTACGAAAAGTTTGAAAATTGTAGTTACAAAACGCATGAATCTAACATGCCAGCTGAACTGCCACGTATGAGCCAGAATAAACTATTCATTGCTAAGTCAAAGGGAATGATTTATCATCCTGGTGCTGGTTTAATATGTGACGATAGCATCTATGGTGTGGCGATTCGTGAAAATGAAACATTCATCGAATTTGCTTCATTGAAGAGCCAACAAATTCCTACTGATTCATCAAGTTCAATTAGAGCGTCATTTATATACGTAATATTTATTGTTTTCTTATCAGTAAAACAAATATTTGTGTAAAACATATAATTGTAAACGTAGAACAAGAGATTCGTGTTGATTTGTTAGTTAGTTTCAATGCTGACATGTAAGCCTCCAAAAAATAATTATAAGGATTAATTATTGTTATAAAAAATGCATTTGATTCGTTCATTTCTTGATTATATAAACCATAAAGTATATTATTGTCGGTCAGTATAGGGCCTGAAACATTTTTAGGAGGATCTACAGCCGACCATGTAGCGCATGACATCGCATTTTCTAGGACAAATAAATATTTCTTTTCGCAATCTGTACGATTCATTAATTCTATATATGTAGATAAAAGTGTAACATCAGTGTCATTCCTATGAAACATATTATGTGACAGATAAATCATTTGAAATGTGCTGTTATCATTAGGTTTGTGTAAAGTATAATGTAATGGCATCACATACGAATTCAAACGAAAAGGATATTCAATTTCCAATAAAGCTATATTGTTGTTAAAACCATCATAATCGGGATGTGTCACCCATGTCACAATCCATCTGTTTGGTAAAGTATTCATAGGCCGAGTACTCATAATTGCTGCAATTGCTGTAAATTTTCCAACAGCAAATGGTCCTGATTTGCATGTTTCCGAACACAGAATCCACTTTGGGGTAAGTAGAACACCAGTTGCCAAACTTGATTCGTTAGTTGGCAAATATTCGCTTACACCTACTATAAAAGGGTGGTTTGCTAATGAAAGCAGAGCGTTGCTTAAATACCATAGTGTTATTAATAATAATTTTGACATTTTGAGAGGTTTAACAGAAATTATCAGAAGTGATGTGATTGACGTAAAACATGATGTTAAACTACTTTGGATTAATTTTCAAAATTAAAAATTTTATTACTTTTTTTATTACATTTTATAATAAAATATTGAATTAAATTTAGCATTAAACTCTTTGGTAAAAGATTTGCAATCCAGCGGTTTTTCGGGTCAGCCGACTATTTACAGCAAATATTATAAAAAACATAAATTGTATATAAATAATTGTTCGTCAAATTTTTTATGGTGAGGCTAGATTTAAATTATTTAATAAATTCTATTGCATGTGTATTATTTTATCTGATTTAATGAATTTAATATTGTAGATTATTTTTACTTTATTATTTGTTCATTAAAGTGTTTAAGATTTGGTGAATTCTAATGTGTTCCTATTGTACCAAATGCGATTATGGAAGCAGTTAAATTCAAGGTGAAAATGCTCCACACGTGTGCTCCAAAGTTTAAGGCTTATGGGCAGAGAAATGTATGAATCTCAAGCAGAAACCGCAATGCGACTAACCCTTTCTATTCTGATAAGAACATTTTATTCTGAGGGTTAACTAAATGTAGGACATATTCACAGGTCCCACCCTTTTCTCATGCATTTCATTAAATTAATTTAACCTTGTACCCTTTAAAATTGCACATTTTATTTTATTCCTTGTAAATATTTAGTAAAAAATTTTCTCTTTTTATAACTATGTATTTTTATCTGTTAGTTGCTCACTCACTCACATTGCTATTTTAGTAAAGTAATCCAAGGGTTTTCAAATGATTACAAGTGTAAAAAACAAACAATTGAAATGTCCAACCTGCTGTTATACGTTTCTGCTTTAAACTGACAAAGATTTTTATAAATGGATTTTTGTCGGTTAGTTTTTATTTCGACAAACAAAAATACACGGTATTAAGTAATTACTCTTACTGCGATTAATAGATAAACTTTAATTTATTTTTAGCTTTGTAGATTAATACATTACTTACTAGCTTTACTTGCAAGCAAAAGGGTGTGGTGCGTTTCTATTGCAAGGACAACGATCTTTGAAGAGTTTCATTTGGGAATTATATAATTAGTAATTTATTTTTTATTGCTTTTAATGTTCATTTTCTATCAATTCGTTTTGTTTAGCCATTTGATTCGCTTTTTAATATTTCATAGTTCATATAACTCAGAGCCGGATTTACGTGTAAGCCGTTGCCTAAAGGCCACCACCCATCTTGTGTTTAAAAGTATCCGTTATATCCGTTACTTTATCGTTCGTTCTAACCGAAGGGTTTCTAGAAATCCAGAAAACGTCACGCATTGTCCATTGTGTTACGGGCACCGTAATATCTAAATACAGCACTGGTTAAATCAATGCCAATGTCAGTCTATAAATCAAGTGAAAAATATAAAAATTGAATTTATCTTACAAAGTAAATTCGATTATATATAATTTATATAGAAGTTAAATGAGATTTTCAATTGCATTTTACATTTTATTAGATTTGTTGATAAATATTTTAAGGTAACATTGAATTTAATCGATTCAGTATGTTTAAGAATTTAAGTATTGTAGGTAGAAACAAATTTTTATGAATAGAAAAGTAAGCAAATTCATTAAAACCCTTTGTGTTCAATCTTTTGTAAATGTAGCTTTTATGTTTTATATAATTTTAATAGCTTATTAACTCAATAAGAGTAGAATATTTTAATTAACGCCTTGTTAACAATACAGTAGCGTAGTGTATTATACTAAAACCCATATATAAATATAATATTATATTAAATACTTATACTATTTTATTACATTAATAATTTTATATTATATTTATATTATGAATACATAGTGGGCTCACAAATAGTGTATCTGAAATATTTGGATATATTTGACTATGTTTTAGAGCAGCGGTTCTCAAAGTGTGCTTCGCGGAGCCCTGGGGTTCCGCGAGCTACCTCAAAAGGCTCCGTGATTTATAAATTTAAATCCGCTAAAAAAGAATTATGTAATAACCTAACCTATTAGAAAACTATATTTTTAAAACTCTCTATATATTTCATTTATCATAAATCCAGTGACAGATCATTTTTAGGTTAATTGTCAAAATTGACAAATCTATTATTTCAGTCATTTCCTTGGTTACAAGAGCACATGCATTCCTCTTCCTTCTTTTTCAAGCACTTCCAGTAATCGGTTTGAACTGCAATTTTAATAGAATGCAGTGTTCTCGACAATGAATCTATCTTCCAAATTTCAGCTCGATCCGATCACAGGAAGTGGGTTAATTTGCCGTCGCAAGATTTGCATCCCCCCGA
>JAODFZ020024690.1:0-10564 GCA_027574845.2 Deinopsis erosa
AATTTAGAAACACAGCGTTTTACAGAAATTATTATTAAACTGTTACAGGTAAAGTTAATAAATTAGTGCTTGGACAGCTGTTTTTCATATACAGGTTTTTCACTCCAAATTCATCCTTCTACTTATGAAACTAAAGCTTTTGCAATGCAAATGAAAATAAACATTTTACATATCAAATAAAACATTTTACAAAGCAAATTAAACATGTTACAAATGAAAATAAACATTTTATTCAAATTTCTATGTAAAATGTTTAATTTGCTTTATAAATTGTTTCATTTCATTTCTAAAAGGATCGATTTGGAATGAAAACCCTGTAAAAGCTTGTAAATTTACAAAAAAATGTAAAAATTGTGTAAAATTGCAATTTTATAAGTGAAATTTTCTTATTTTTAAGCTCTTACCGAAATGTACACCAAGCGAATGGATTAAAATAACCAATGAGCTCGATATGAAATATCCAACACAGAAAAGCATCGAATTGCTGACTGATACTTTAATATTAATATGCGATGCGGTCAAACTGAAGCAGTTCGCAGATAATGAAGTTGCGTTAAACGCATTAAAATACTATTTGCAAACATACGGAATCACAATAAAGGTGAACAATATTAGTATAAAAAATGATTCGATAAAATAACAGAATTATTTCAGTTTATTAAAAATAAACACAAAGTATCGAAAGTATTGGAAGTGGATGTTATTAAAAATATTTGCCGATTGATTAAAGCCATACCGTCAGTCCTGCACAGTACAGAATCAATCAATTTGATTTCGCTCTTTTCCGAAGAAGCATTGAAAGTGTTAGTCAATGATAAACACTTTGTATTGCAATTGGCATCCATTGAAGACAAGCAGATCAAACAAGTTATTTCACAAAAAATGTTAGCAACTCTTTAAACATTTTTTTCGTATAAAAAATTTGGCGATTTTATTTAAAGGGGCTAAAGATTGAAATTAAAGGAAAGTCTCCTTATTTAAATACATTAGTATTATAGAAATTGCTTGTTTTTGGGTGAGAAATCTCTGAAAATTGGAGACCAGAATCTGTGAGAATTGTTTTTTTTTTGTGAAAAGCATTAATTTTTTTTTATACTGAAATTTATTTTAATTTTATTTTTTTATAAATTTGGTTCAGATAATGTGATTTATTTATTGTTGACCTTTCACATTGTAATCACCGAACGTAAACTAAACAAACAACAGAAATTTAAAATTATTATCATAAATTGAGTGAAATAATTACCTTTCGCCTTTGTGCATTAAATGAAATGAATCATTAATCTTTTCCAAAGGCATATTATGCGTTATAAATTCATCCAACATGAGTTTACCCTGCATATATTCCTCAACTAGTTTCGGTACACTATCAACGCTCTTCCAACCTAAACAAAAGAAAATTTAAAGAATTTTTATGTGCAATTTGGGGGAATTTTCACGCATTACCTCCAAAAGCGGTTCCCTTCCATGTTCTTCCCGTGACAAGTTGGAAGGGTCTCGTTTCGATTTCTTGCCCAGCAGCTGCAACTCCAATAATAGTCGAAACACCCCATCCCTTGTGACACGATTCTAATGCAGCGCGCATTGTTTGCACGTTCCCAACGCATTCAAACGTAAAATCTAAACCACCGTCGGTTAATTCAATCAACACCTCCTGGATCGGCTTTTCATAATCTTTCGGATTAACGAATTCGGTGACGCCAAATTTTTTAGCAACTTCAAATTTAGACGGATTTATATCAACGCCGATAATGCGCGATGCGTTTGATGCTTTGCAACCTAATGCAACAGCCAAACCAACCGCTCCCAAGCCCCATATGGCGCAAGTGCTTCCTGATTCAACTTTGGCCGTGTTTAAAGCGGCTCCATACCCTGTTGAAACACCACAGCCTAATAGGCAGGCTTTCTCCAACGGAGCATTGTCATTAATCTACAAAATTATTATAAAATTCTTGTAAAAATTCAGTTTTTGGGTAATTAATTGAAGAATTACTTTGCAAATTGAGATATCAGCAACGACGGTGTATTGGCTGAATGTTGAGCATCCCATGAAGGTGTAAATGGGCTTTCCCTTACACGTGAATCGTGTTGTACCATCAGGCAGCACACCTTTGCCCTGGGTGACGCGAATTTTCTGGCACAGATTAGTTTTGGGCGATTTACAAAATTTGCATTCCTTACATTGTGGAATGTACAACGGCACGACTTTATCACCTACAATTATTCATTTTTTGCTTACAGTGCATAGATTTATGGATTATTTACCTGGTTTTACATTAGTGACGCCTTCACCCACACTTTCAACAATCCCAGCTCCTTCATGTCCCAGAATAACAGGGAAAACTCCTTCTGAATCATGTCCATCAAGTGTATGCGCATCCGTGTGGCATACTGCTGTGTGGGTGATTTTAATTCGCACTTCATGCGCTTTTGGAGGAGCCACTTCAACATCTTCTAATTGTAGCGGCTGTTTTGCTTCCCAACACACAGCTGCCTTGCATGTTATTACCTTATTAAAGTACAATTAGAGGGCAAATTAATAAATTTATTAAAAAAAAATGTTTTACCTTTCCTGTAGTATCAGACATTTTAATAACAATTATATGTATTTGTTTCTTGAAGGTTGGATTCCAATTATATGTTGGAAATTTGTATGGTATGTATATTAAATTCGCTATTTCAAAGAACCTTGACTGAAAATAAATCAGATTAAATTAAGGAATGTGTTTCTTGTGCAATAAGTTGCATAGGTTATGTCCCTAGATAAAGAAGAATTTAAATTTGCTGCCAACCTTTAAAAAAAGTGCTATTGCCAACATAGCTCGCCTTGTTTATGTACGTTGTATAATGCTTCTATTTTTAACAGTAGATTGCGTTAGTTGCGTTGTTGCATTAGTGGAGTTCGTTGGGTGTAACCTAGAAGCGTGTCATGTAGTGATGAATATGTTTAACGTAATATTTTTGTTAATTTTTATTGCATTACCAATAAATATTAAATCAGGTGTGTATAATTATGAAGTAATATAATATTCTATTTATAATTCAGTTATAAAGTTATCCAAAATTGTGCATGAAGTGTGTAAAATATGGCGGAAACTTAAATCGCTATAAACAATGAGAAAAACAAAAGAATTTATTTATATTTCATTAAGTATCGGATGCATGTATTATAGAAATATGTATGCGGCAATTAAAAAAGTAAAAAATGCATTGACCTATTATATAAATCTAATAGAATTAAAAGTATGAATAATAGGAATGAGTCACTTCATTAACTTTTCATTTAGTCCTTGTTTTTCAACGTTATTTAATTACAAAATGTAAAGCAAAGAATTGCGACAAAATAATCGACTTTTTCTTATCAACATCTTTTAAAGAAAAATAAAATGCATAATTAAATGAGTTAATTAATATGGAAATTAATTTACATTTCTTTTTAGAACTCTATAGTGACTACGAATGCAATAATGCCCTCTTGGAGAAAGCTGTTTTATCAGCAACATCATCACTAGGTGAAAAGGGACCCGAAAATGCAATCCTCTACGGTAAGTCAATGCAATCATTCATTTGTTTTTTGTCTTTTTACTAACAATACATGGAATGATTTTTTATTATCAATTTGTTTTTATTAACAACAACATGCCAGTGTGTCATCTCGAATTACAAATGCTTTAAAAACAATAAATTCATAAATAAATAAAGAAATAAATAAAATTTCTTATGAATTTGGATTAAAATCTTTAAAAAAATGAGCAATTATTGGATAATTGAATCAAATTTTGTGTTTGTTTTGATTTTGATTTTGTATTAATTATTTGTTATTTTGCTTTTAGAATGAAATAAATTATAAATTGAAATCTAATTTTTATGTATAATCTGAAAAAAACAGGGCTTTGAACCGTAATTTTTTAGTTTCGATTTCGTGACGGTTCATTGAAAAAATTTATATCGGTTCGGTTCCGGTTTTCGTTCCGAAATAATTAACGGTTTTTTCGGTTTTCGTTTCATTTCCAAGTGAATAATTTTTTTAATGTATTTACTTATACATATTAAAAATTTATTTTCTAGCATAATTTAGAATTATTATTAGATATTAAAATATCTTCTAAAGCAGCGTTTCTCAACCATTTTACACTTGCGACCCAAAAAATTCGTTAGTATTGTTAACGCGACCCACATATTGATAATTATCTTTAAAAATTATGTAGTGTATGTGTTTATATATTTTTTCACGACCCCATAAATATTCCAACGCGACCCATAGGTTGAGAAACACTGTTCTAAAGTATTTATATTTGTTCCAAATAGTTTTTAAATGTTGCATTGTTTGCACTTTTAGTGATACTGACAATATAATTTGATACCGCGAATGCAAATAAACTGCCCCTAATATACTCTCACTTTCTAATAACGATATTTCCCTATTAGATAAAAATATTCGCAATAATAGAGTTTCTAAGAAAAATTTAATGAACAAACGGTGAAGAATAATAAACCACAAAAAGGAACACTAAAACTAAAGTCCATGGAATTGTTATTAATAAAATTTAAAATATCTGAAATCCAAAGAAACAAAAATTCGCAATGTATAATTTATTTTTTCACATGTACCGAAGCAAAAAAACCGATATTTCTTTTCGGTTCAGTTAGCGTTTTTGTTCCGACAAAAAATGTTCGGTTTTCTGTTCAGTTACGGTTCGAAGCCCTGAAAAAGACCGATTTTTATATAAAATTTTTGAAAATCTTTTAAATTATTTTAATTTAAATGCATGAGATAATTTTTTTTTGGCAAAAAATGTTAACACTGGATTTTTTGTTAGGTTGTGATGAAATAGTTAATAGAAAGTAATGAGAAATTTATTAAAAATGAGTGATAAAAGTGTACGTTGGGCATTTAATCATGCCAAATGGAATCCAAATGAAAGCGATTTATTGTTAGCCACATCGTGCATTCAATTAGAAGAAAAGCAACGTCTCGCTCGTTTCGTCTACAAAAACGACTTTAAATCCTCGCTTATAGGCCGCCTATTAATGCGCAAATTTGTCCATCAAGTAACAAACATAGCATATGACAAAATACGCTTTGTTAGAGACGATAAAGGAAAGCCAATTCTATGTAATGAATTGCCAATCAATTTTAATGTATCGCATCAGGGAAATTTTACTGTTTTCGCTGGCGAAATGAGTGCTAACCTATTAGGCGTTGATGTTATGAAATTGGAGTACACTGGTGGAAAGACTTTGAGTGAATTTTTTCGTATTATGTATCGGCAGTTTGCGCCCGCTGAATGGGAGACAATTAGAGAGCCGCGAAACGAGTCGGAACAAATTGCAATGTTCTGTCGACATTGGTGCTTAAAGGAGAGTTACGTTAAGGCTATTGGTGTAGGAATCACTGTCAATTTACAAGAGATTAGCTTTAAAATCAATAGTAAAATCTCTCAGAACGCTCTCGTTAAAGATAGCGAACTTTGTTTGCGAAATGTGAAGGAAAATTGGCATTTTGAGGAAATGCTGCTTGATGATGAACATTGCGTGGCTGTAGCTCATCCATCTCCCATTAAAAACGATATTTTATTTGCACAATTATCGTTTGGTGAGATAATGAATAATGCAATTCCTTTATTAGATAAAGATATCGATTATTGTAAGAATTACTTTATGAAATTAGAAAAATAAATAGAAAATCATTCCATGCGTTTTATGGGTTTTTATTTCGGTTATTAATAAGCTTGATGATTTATTGTACCAATCTCAATATGGCACTAGATTTAGTTAAATATATCATTTTTTTTTGAGAATAATATTGCATGTTTAGATATTTTTACAGTGATGTTATAAATTATTGGTTTGCATGCCTTTTATTTATGTATTTTTATATATATTTAATAAAGAATTATTATTTTTAATCATTTAATATAAAATAGTTGCAGCATGCTAGGAATAATAATTGATAAATCATTAATTGATAACCGGCGCATAATAAATTCATAAATACATAATTATATTTATAAATTAATTAAACTTTTTGTTTAACTTCTAAATTTCTCATCGATTCTATTTTCTTTTATTTGTGAAGACTCCAAAGTTATTTAATTAAAATCTTTACGAAGTTTAATTAAAATTAAATAATAAATTGAATATTTTTAAAAGTAAAATAGTTTACAGGACGCGTGTGTCATGGCGACTGTGATTATAACTAAAGTGACCAGACGTCCCGCTTTTTAACAATCTGTCCCGCGTCCCGCGGCTTTTTCCAAATGTCCCGCTTTTTTTAAAATGCTGATCAACCAAATGTTTCCAACGTCTCAAAACCAAAACCGATCACAAATATTTTTTTTCAACAAAAAATATTTTATTGTTGTACTATTTAACATTTACAATTTACAATTTTATTACATGGCCGGTGGCCCAGGGTTGCGCTGACCCTTAATTTTTATTATGTTTACTTTTTTTTCTATTATGAAAGCACGTACGCAGCATGCCGTTTTTTGCAAAATGGAAATTTAGCTTCCAGTCTAATTTTTAAAATAATACTGAATCAAAATTGTCGTTTCGTTTCGTATTTTTCGTTAGTTTTTAAACATAATGAGTAGGAAAAGAGCGTGTAAGTTCAACGATAATGTAAGTAGTGAATTTCCTTTTATTAAAAAAACCAAAACCCGATCACATCGTAAAATGTGGTTTTTCTATTTCGCACGGCAGGTATGATATCTTAAAACACTTACAATTAGAGACACAGAAACATAAAAGATATTTAAATGCATCTTCCTCCAATTTTTTTCGGAAAGCAATTTTTTTTTCGCACACTGACCTCTCCCCTGTGTCCCGCTTTCGCTATCTGGAAATCTGGTCACCTTAATTATAACATTGTCGATTAAATGTTTTGTAAGTGAGAAGTTATTATATTAATTTATATAAAATCGTGGTGTTTAATTGCTTAAAAGAATATGATCGTAAATCAATACGTAATTAATAAACAATTTTACGTTGCAAAACGTCGATAGATCTATTCCAGGTTAATTTTATTTTTTATTCATAAAATTAATAAATTTTTAATAAAATTATGCGCTGGTACGCAATAATAACATCAATCATATGTACATTCATTTCAACCATCCAATATAAACAAAATTACTTTTGATAAATGAAACCAATTTGCTTAAAACATGCAATAAAAAATTAAAAATCTGGTTTAAAGAAATTAAATTTCTTATATATAATATGAAGGTGGAAATGCATGGACAGCCGAAAGCAGTGACTTTGATCAACAACTTATAATCGACCTGGGCCAAGTAATGAATGTGACGCGAATTTGGACCCAGGGTCGTGCACATACAACGGAATATGTTATGGAATTTACTATGAGCTATGGTACAAACGGTCTGGACTATGCAGACTACAAAGAACCAGGGGGTAATACGATGGTGAGATATCATTCAATCCAAATAAAAAATAAACCAAAACAATTGCATGTTAATTGGGTTGTATTTTGGTAATCTAAGCACTTGATATAATTTAACGCTTTTTGTTCGGCATGCTTTGAATGTTAGATTTTAGTTCTCTCAAATATTTGTTTTTATTCAACTAACAATGATTTTTAATCGCTTACTAACATGTTGGCTATAGGGGATTCGGCATGGAGTCCCGTGGAAAGCACATACTATCATTTTCTAACATTTGACTTGGGAGGTCGATACGAAGTGCGTTCAATCGCAACGCAGGGACGCGCACATTCGAAAGAATATGTCACTGAATACATTGTTCAATTTTCGGATGATGGGGAAGGATGGAGAAGTTATACTGACACGCAGGGTGAAGTTGAGGTGCTCTTTACTACTACTTTTTCATAAACGGTGTCCTAACATAAATGTTTAGTGGCTAAATAGGGAAAACACTTATCTCCAATCATGTTAATCAAGCAATCAATGTGCCAGACTATCCAGACTTTACTGTACTAAAAATTACTTTAATTTTTTAACAATTTTCTATTTACTCATTAAATTAATTTATTCACAGACACCGAATACATTTTTTTTTGTCAAATAATGAATGTCAAGCTTTCATCAAAACATAATCCACTCGTCTCGAAATCTAATTGAAATTTTTTGATCTCATAAGGCTTAGGTTTTTCATATTTGGTGTTGGATGAGGCGAATGGATTATATTAATTGCACATGCATTTGTTAAATATAAGAAATTGCTAATAATCGCATTTAGGATTCAATTGAGAATGTTTCGTAATTGTTTTACTGTTGCGCAGTTGTTCAAAGGTAACAATGATGGAAATTCAATTGCTAAAAACGAATTCGAAGTGCCAATCATTGCACAATGGATACGAATCAATCCGACGCGTTGGAGGGATCGCATTTCAATGAGGGTGGAACTGTTCGGTTGTGAATATGGTAAATTATTTGAATTAAAAAAAAAATAGGTTCCTCTTGGAGTAAAAAATGCATTTCAGGTTCTGATACATTGTATTTCAATGGCACGTCATATCTCCGAATGGATTTGTTGCGTGATCCAATATCGGCGGCTAGGGAAACATTCAGATTTCGCTTCAAAACAACGGTAGCGAATGGCATTGTTATGTATAGCAGAGGAACGCAGGGCGATTACCTTGCTGTACAATTACGCGATAATAGAATGCTTTTAAATATTGATTTGGGTAATTTACCAAACAATAACATAGTGTGACAAAACATCAACATTTTTTTTAAATTTAGGTTCTGGTATTGTTACCAGTTTATCAGTTGGAAGCTTATTGGACGATAATATTTGGCATGATGTTGTGATATCAAGAAATCGTCGTGATATTTTGTTTTCAGTTGATCGCGTCGTTGTACAAGGGAGAATTAATGGCGAATTTACTAGACTGGATCTAAATCGTGGTGTAAGTCACATATCACCCAAAATATAAACTAAATCTTAAATTAAATATTTATTTCTATATTAAAAAAATTGAAATTTAACAGTTTTATGTTGGTGGAGTGCCTAACGATCAAGAAGGACTTGTAGTCACCCAAAACTTGACAGGTTGCGTGGAAAACTTCTTCATAAATTCCACAAATATTATAAGAGATTTGAAAGAAGCGGGCGAATGGGGTGAAGATTTGAAATATGAAAAAGTTCATACAATGTACAGTTGTCCGGTAATGAATTTCAATCGAATATTGAACGATTTAATTAACTTTCTGATATAGGAACCGCCAATAATACCAGTCACTTTCCTCACGCCAAATTCATTTGCCAGACTTAGGGGATACAGCAGCGTGCGCTCTTTAAATGCGTCATTCGCTTTTAGGACTTACGAAACGACTGGTTTGATGCTCTATCACGGTTTCTCATCTAATGGACATGTTGCTGTCAGTTTATTAATGAAATTCAATTAGATTTTATATTGACGCGTTTCTAATTTATAGATATTTTTGGAGAATGGCAAAATCAAAGTTGAATTAATTACGCCGAACAATCCAAGGGTGATATTGGATAATTATCAGGAGACTTTTAACGACGGCAAATGGCATACGGTTATTTTAACAATTAATACGAATAAATTGATTTTGAATGTTGATTATCGGCCGATGGAAACAACGCGCCGCTTGAAAATTGATACAGGCCCAATTTACTTAATTGCCGGTATAAAAATATATCTATTTTTAATTTAATTCACTTATAAATTGAATGTTCTATTAATAGGAGGTATATCAGGTTCAATCGGTGATCAAATGCAATCCCATATGCCCGGATTTGTTGGATGTATGCGCAGCATAACAATCGACGGTAATTTTAAACTACCCACAGATTGGACGACTGAAGAGTATTGCTGTAAGGATGAAGTTGTCTTCGATTCCTGTCGAATGCTGGATAGATGTAATCCGAATCCCTGCGAGCACGGCGGCGAATGCAAACAGAACTCCTTAGAGTTCCTCTGCGATTGTGCTGCAACTGGATATAGTGGCGCTGTATGCCACACATCCATGCATCCGTTGTCATGCGAAGCTTATAAGAATGTGCATGCGGTGGGACAGCGTGCTGATGTACGTATTGATGTTGATGGAAGTGGACCGCTAGACCCATTCCCTGTGACATGCGAGTTTTATTCGGATGGTAAAGTGGCGACAGTTTTACAACATACCAATCAACAAACCACACCTGTTGATGGCTTCCAAGAGCCGGGTAGTTTCCGTCAGGATATACAGTACGATGCTAATGACGATCAAATTGAGGCGCTGCTGAATCGTTCGGTGTCGTGTCGACAGAATTTGCAATATTCATGTAAAAGTTCGCGTTTATTTAATTCGCCATCCGATGAAGTCACCTATAAACCGTACTCCTGGTGGGTGTCAAGGCATAATCAGCGCATGGACTATTGGGGCGGATCTTTGCCGGGATCCAGAAAATGTGAATGCGGAATATTAGGTAATTAATTACTAGCATAGCTGTATTTTTTCCCTTTTTCTATGGTTGTTATAAAATTTATTAATCAAAATAATAATAACAAGTTATTTAAAATTTACTATAATTGGCGCTGTTTAAAAAATAATGACAGTTTAAAAATGTA
>JAODFZ020024710.1:0-10813 GCA_027574845.2 Deinopsis erosa
TAAGAATTAAAAAATTAAAACTATGGGGCTTATAGACGGGTACAGATTATATAATCCATATTTATAATATCGGGTTCTTGTATCATTGTATATTTTGATAAACGCCCCATAGTTTTAATTTTGTAATTCTTATGAAATTATAAATTTAATGAAATTATTTTCTTCTTTTTAGTGCACTTTTAATTTAATAAAACTGTTCTTAAAAATTTTTTTTTTTACTTATTTTTTAATGTTTTTTTCTATGATACAGTAAAAATTCGATAAATGCAACACGCCTGATTCAATTTTCAAAAATTATTTGTACAAATCATTTATTTACTGTATGAATTCATCCTTTTTTTGTACGCATTAATTTCCCAGCCATTTTGAATTAATGCATCTGTGTTTTAAGGAAAATAGTTTAGCGCCAAGCGCAGTGCTCAGTGTAGTAACGAAGAAGATTGCGAGGAAATTGGGCGCCGACGCATTTACCTCACAAGAGGAGGATCATCGCGATGAAGCCGATTTGATGTTGGTTGATTCATTGGAGGAAGAGATTAAAGCGTTGAAAGATAAATTGCGTGCGACTGATGAACAATTGCAGAAATGTATAAAATGCAGTCATACATTCGAGCAGGAAATGCATATACAGAATAATGCGGATGATTCAATTGGAAAGCAAACAACATCAACGAATACATCGTTCGATGTGAAGCAAAGTTGTGATATGTGTAGTAATTATGAGGCTGAATTAGTTAAGGAGCAGGGAAAGGTCACCGAATTGGAATTGAAACTGCTGTATGCGGAGAAAGCGGTGGATCGGCATAAGGAGGACCTGGTGAAGGAGATTGGATTCAGGAAGGACATGGAGGAGAAGTGGAATGTGCGCAAGGAGGAGCATCGCCTTCAGGTGGCCGCTCTGAACGAGAAAGTGATTGATTATGAGAAGGATGTTCAGGATTTGCGGCAATGTTTTGGTGCCGCCTGTGATGAGATGAAAAAAACGTTAAACTTATTAACAAGGGATCGAGAAAATGTACAAAAGGAATTAGAAAGGTTTTCAATTAGGCTATTGACAAAAATTTTGCTAAAAACTAATTAATTATATTGTAGATTACAAAATCAAAATGATAATTTAGTTGGCAAGTTTGTTAAACACTCACAAGACCTGCAAAACGAAATAATTAATTTGCCTGACACTGTTGAGGTAATTGAACAAAAAAAAAATGTTTAGAAAAAGAAAAATAATATTTTTGCAATATTTTAGGAGCTGCAAGAATTGCTATTGCAAACGAAAGAAGATTTGATAACAGGCATCTTGGGTAAGGAGGAAAGCGAAGAGGAAGTGAAAAATTTGCATTCAGAAATCGTTTTGCTGAAAGAAATGGTTGAAGATTTACAGTAACATTTTTAGGTTAGGAAATTAATTTTGCATTTTAATCGATTTTCTTATAGGAAACAGCATCAATTATTTGAACGAGATCGTCGTATGTTAGATAAATTGAAGAATAAGGAAAAGGAAGCCGAAATGAAGTTGATTGAGCTGCAAAACGAATTAAAATTCCAAAAAGAAGCGACAGTAGGTGTATACTTGGTTGCCTAGGTATCGCATTAAATTGATTTGTTTGTTTGCAGAAACAATTAGAGAAGAAAAATGCCGAAATGAAATCGAAGAACGCCTCACTACTGCATACATTAGATACGAATGAGACGGTGCAGAAAGATTTTGTGCTTCTATCGCAAGATTTACAGGTATTTTTAATGAAAAATCGAATTTTTTGTTTTTGATTCCTTCTTTTTTCGTAGGTGCAGCTACAAAAAATACGCGATGCCGATACGCAGGTGCGATGGCAGCATGATGAGGACGTCGACGATTGTCCGATATGCAAATTGGCGTTTACGGCGCACAAGCGCAAGGAGCATTGTCGCCATTGCGGTCAGATATTTTGCGCGAATTGTTTGCAACACGTCGTACCTTCCGGACCACATCAGCGGCCATCGAGAGTTTGCGATGTTTGTCATACGTTACTAGTCAAAACGTCTCCTCCGTATTTTAGTAACGAGGCGCCGCATTCCCCCGCATGATGACCGAATCCGAAAATCTAGTTCAATTGTTTTATATACATCACACACACAACGTTTCTCCACCTTCAATTATTTAGGAATTTTATTGTGCAATCAAGAAATAATTGTTTAAAAATTATCAAATATTTATTTGAACTTCAAGTTCAAGCGATTTAATAGAAAGAAAAAAACGTAAAAGAAACAAATGCGATGTGTTTTACAATTAGTTGGTTTAAGGTTTAAGTTTTATTCGTTTGTGAATTTAGCTGGACGTTTTTCGACGAAAGCAGTCATTCCTTCGCGACGATCCTGGGTGGCGAAGGTGCCGTGGAAGGCGCGCTTCTCGAAATGCAAGCCTTCGGCGAGCGTCGTTTCGTAGGCCGTATTCACCGCCTCCTTGCACATGCTGACAATCAGCTGCGAATTGCTAGCGATTTTCTCGCCCAATTTCACCGCCTGATTGACTAATTCGCCGACCGGAAACACTTTACTAACCAAACCCATTTTCTCCGCCTCCGCGGCCGTTATTTGATTGCCAGTCAAGACGATTTCCATCGCCTTCGATTTGCCCACGTAGCGTGTTAGACGTTGAGTGCCGCCAGCGCCAGGAATTGTTCCCAAGAGAATTTCAGGTTGGCCGAATTTCGCCGTCTCACCAGCATAGATGATATCGCACATCATTGCCAATTCACAGCCACCGCCGAGCTATTTATTAAATTTTTTTTATAAATCATAGGCAACTTTATATGCATGCGAGTTGAACTTACAGCGTAGCCGTTAACAGCGGCGATTACGGGCTTCCTGCACGTCGAGACGCGATTCCAATGCGCTAGAAAGTTCTCTGAAATGCATTTCGAGTAGGTGTTGTTCTGCATCTCTTTAATATCGGCTCCAGCAGCGAACGCTTTTTCGTTGCCTGTAATTACAATAGCGCCAACATTTGCGTCCTTTTCAAGCACGTCGAGCACTTGACCAACCTCAAGCATCAAGCCATTGCACAGCGCATTCAACGCTTTCGGCCTATTCAACGTGATTAAGGTAACATTCTTCTTCTCCCCAACGCTTTCCACTTTTATGAATTCATAACCTAAAAAAATAAGCGCGTTTACATAATTCGAGCATAAGGTGACCTTGCCGCATTTTTAGCAGCCTTTTTATTACTCACTTGGTGCGGCACTATAAAATTTGATATTGTTTACAAAATTCGGTTGAATTGTTTGCGTTTTGTTGAAGAGAACTCTTGCGATTGCTCGGCCAGCCATATTTACTAATAAAACACAGACGAAGAGCGTGTGTGTTGAATGAATGGAACTCGAAATATCCACCGGTTATGTTTTTAATATAACTTGCTTGTTCAAAGTCCTTGCAGCTTATCATATGCGCAGTTAGACGACTCGTTTCTTATTCAATTTATTAATAAAACACTTCTACTAAATCATTGGACAACTATAATAAACTTTATACGTTTTTATAAATGTTTGTCTTTCGTTCTTTTAATAAAATCTGAGATAAAGTTGGCTTAAGTAACATTAAAAAGTGCACATAGCTTACGTAGATATCACTTTTATAATGAATTAATTAAACTGCATATTTTTAAATAATAAATATAAATAATACAATATTACCAATTTGTATGTGTATGCAATTGCATTTACTAGGAAGTTTATTAATTTTTTATGATATTTAAATGAATGTGCTTGATGTGTTGCATATTCTTTCAAAAGTCTATTAATTTTTGTTAGGTTTGAACGTCAGTTGTTTCTCATTGCATATTTTTAAATAATAAATATAAATAAATTAAATATTACATTTTGTATATGTATGCAATTGCATTTACTAGGAATTTTATTAATTTTTTATGATATTTAAATGATTGTGTTCGATGTGTTGCAAATTCTTTGAATTGTGTATTAATTTTTGTTAGATTTGAATGTCATTTGTTTCTCATAGCTTACTATAGATTTCTGTGAGCTTACTTAGATATCACTTTTATAATGAATTAATTAAACTGCATATTTTTAAATAATAAATATAAATAATACAATATTACTAATTTTTATGTGTATGCAATTGCATTTACTAGGAAGTTTATTAATTTTTTTATGATATTTAAATGATTGTGTTTGATGTGTTGCATATTCTTTCAAAAGTGTATTAATTTTTGTTAGGTTTGAATGTCACTTTGTTTCTCTAAGGTTGGTAGTATAAATTGCTAGAGTTTTGTGCAGCAGCCATTTTTGTCGTCACTAACCAATCAAATACTCTCCCGCAGTATAACTGACAAACAATTTTTTTCTATTAATTATTATTCCAGTATTTATCGTTTTTGTGATTATTTTATTATTCCACTAAGAGAAGGTATTCCTTTCATCTATTACTAAGTGCACATAAACTGTTGAATGTCATTTCAGGAAATGTCAGGCATTGCAGCAGCGCGTTTAGCTGAAGAAAGAAAGGCATGGAGGAAAGGACATCCATTTGTAAGTTGATTTACACGAACGAACAATACATTAGCTTACATTATTAATTGATAGGGTTTTGTTGCGAGACCTAGCAAAAATCCGGATGGCTCATTAAATTTAATGAATTGGGAATGCAGCATTCCCGGCAAGAAGACCACACCGTGGGAAGGCGGCAACTACAAACTGCGTATGATCTTCAAAGACGACTATCCAAGCAGTCCACCTAAATGCAAATTCGAACCGCCGCTTTTCCATCCGAACGTATATCCATCGGGTACGGTATGCCTTTCATTACTAGACGAGGAGAAGGATTGGCGTCCAGCGATCACAATCAAACAGATCCTGTTGGGCATTCAGGATTTACTAAACGAACCTAACGTTAAAGATCCGGCACAAGCGGAAGCGTACACAATCTATTGGTGAGTATTGAATAGAATTGGCGTCATTAACATAACCTCACTTTGACTCTATTATTCAATTTAAAGCCAAAACCGATTAGAATACGAAAAGAGGGTACGCGCCCAGGCTAGAGCGATGAGCCAACAAGAACTTTAATGAAAAAACACTGAATTTAATTACAAGACTATTTTTATATTTTACAAATAAGTTTCCTTTAGTTTCGTAATATATTAACAATAAAAAAGTGGGTTTGTAGGTTATACGGAGGAAAATACCTTACAAATCATTCTTATATCAATTCATTCATTGAGAATTAACGATTTGTGTGTAATTTTTATGTGAAGCAATTTATTGGCAACTTTACATGCATTGCTGATAGAATTGAAGCGAACATTGGGTAAATTCGATCATTTTATTATTTATAGATGTAACATTTATCAAAAATAGAACAGGTTTCTCTACATTTTTGTGTTAAATATTAAGTTTAGAATAAAAAAAAAACTATAATTATTGAGGAGGTGAAGCAAAATAAAATATACTTTAAGTAACGTAAACATATTTTGGTTATTTCTAGATTCTAATGTATAAATTATAAAGCAGCAGGTATGTTTTATTGATTTATTTAAATAGTTTAGTTTTTATGATTAATTTTTAATGTGTATGCAACCAATTATACGTTCGACTTTAATATAAATGGCACTCTTATTTATATATACTATATGACTAGTATATTATACGCCTGCTGCTTTATAAATCAATAACTAAATTATTTGCGGCTGTTGTAATGTCTAACTTCAATCACGACTGGACTAACACTCCCGTAGCGTTGCTGCTGTTGATTATCAACTTCGTAGTAATTGCGAGTTGACGCCGCCATTGGATGATCGCCCCGATAGTGACTTTTCGTCACCGAGCGCTTCTCGGACGATTCGATAGTTTCGCGTCCATGTTTCAAGGGTATCGTCTTCTTCGTGAAGCTCTGCGTCGTATTGGTGACGCTCGGCCTTAGCGGATCGTCATTGCGTGTGGTTGTGTGATACGTCTCCGAGTAATTGTCGCTCGAATTGCTGCCGCGTCGATACGCATATGCGGGCGATGGACTAATTGGTCGCACCGATGTGTTGTTTGCCGCCGCATTTGCATAAGTATCGCGTAATCGTGTCGGCGGCTCATAGATGTCGCCACCGTAGCGCGACGTGCTCTTCAATATCGACGTGGTCGATTTATTCGCCGCCGCCGCCGCCGTATCGTCTTCATGCTCGTGCAACGTGTGGAATAATTCGGGCGCCCGTGACTTTAGGTCCTTCATGAATAGTTTCCTATGCTCCTGCACATCACTGCCACCATTTCGATTCGCAAAACGGGTGGTGTGCATTATTAAATCATCCTCCTCTTCACGTAGATCTCGCTGGCTTCGACTTAAGCTGGAGATCAGTCCGGGACTTTTCAGCCCTATTGCGGCGCTCTCATTCAAACGATTCAGATGCGGATTCGACTTGTACATACCTGCTGCATGCATATCGCCCGCGTTTATATTAAACGATTTGCTGCGCGCCAAGTTCGAGCGGTAGGTGCGTTGCGGTTTGGCGGGCGGCGGCGGCTGCTGATTCACCGTATTAATGATGGACACGTTAATCGTGTTGTCGGCGGCGTTGCTGCTGCGTGCCAAACGGGTTGGCGGCTCGTATTTGCTGCTGGTGGTGGTGGTGGCGGTGGTGCTATGTCGGGGCAACGTTTGCGAGATGCGACCGTCCGTAAACGAACCGCCGCCAAGACGTGACGTTGACTTACTGAATCGACCCAGCGTACTCTGCGACCTGCAAATTGAAGTGGGCTTTTAGGAATGTTTCATATTTGGTTATTGAAAGCATTACAATTCGCTAAAATCATAGAATGCAAAGTAGGTGGCGCGCAGAGGTGTAATAATTCAAGGTTAGAAAACATGCATAATTATGAATCAAGGTGGCGACGTTCCAAATCGGCCAATTATGCAACCAAATATACGCTGCCCGTATAATTAGTTGCATAACTATGAAAAAGGTGCATTTTAAGTGAAATTAATAAGAATGGGTGCATAGAATTTGTGCCAATTATGATAATAACAAAAAAATGGTACATACCTATATCATATAATAGATGAATAAATAATAAATAATATTATTCAAAATTTCTATGTTTCTATATTTGACAATTTTACACACTTTCTCTATTAGTTCCCTCTTAAATTATCTAAATCGTGATTTAATAATGATTAATGAGGACAAATTTAACAAAACTTACAACTATTTCGGTTATAAATTTTGTACATAACCTCAAACATATTCATAACCTAATCTACAGAATGATAAGCGTATATAATTAAAATTTAGATGCGATTGTAATGAATGTGTGCCTATTTCTTTTGTTTCTCTTAATTGTATTTGATTAAAGTAGCTGTAGCGGATGTTTGAAACAAAACAATAACGAATGTAAATGTTTGAAACACACATCCAATTACAGAACGCATACATTATTATTAGTTTGGTTAAACTTTTAAATCGTTTTTATTCACTTGTCTGTGTTGTGGTGGGCACTTTTCTTACCTTTCCTCATGATAGTCGCGTCCATTTTGCTGATTGTTGTGATGATGCTGTTGCTGTTGTTGGCGTCGCGAACTCCTCGCCGGCTTAACGCCATCGTACTTATTCTCTCTGCCATAAATGCTTCCGGCGAATGGATCCTCGCCCAAATAGTAGCGTTGGACAGGTTTGTCCATGGCGTTGGATGGCGGCGGTAGATCAATTTGATGGCCGGCCTGATAGCTGGGCGGACTGGGACTGCGTTTCGCGCGTTGTCTTGCTTTTCTTTCCGCGCTCGCCGAACGTATTTTTCCAACTAACTTGCGAATTGATTGACCTGCACATGTTCAAACATTCGATATTGCTTTATATGGTATTTACCTTCATTTTAACTATGCATTTTTTATGTATGTATGTATGTGACTGATGCACGTGTGCTCATGCGTTTAATTTACAATATTACTCAACCTTCGCTCTGTTGTATAAGGAGGTGTACCCTTCAATTTGTGTTAATTGAAGTGGTATTTGCCTAATCCGTTTATTTATTCAAAATTTTGGAGGTTTTTGCGATAACATCCACTTTTCTGATTCATCTCTCTTAAAAAGCTTAAAAATGACAATTTTTGTTTAAGTTATTTATTTAAGTCGAATGTTGTTGTTTATTATCGGTAACTAGATTCGCGTACGATATAAATTAGAAACATTGTTTATGCAACCAATTATACGCGGACGAAATGACGTTTTATTACATATTGAGTATTTTATTTAAATTCGAGTCAATTTCATACTCTGCTTATCATTAATGTGATATTTCTAGTTTATTTCACGAAAGCATTTAAATTCATAGTTTCTAGAAGATTAAAAAAACTTTTATTACTAAAGGGTTGGTAACGCATTCAATTTTTTTGAGGGTTTTGCGATAACATCCACTTTTCTGATTCATTACTCTTAAGATTGACAATTTTTATTTATTTAAGTCGAATGTTATTGTTTATTATCGGTATCTAAATTCGCGTATGTTATAAATTACAAACATTGTTTATGCAACCAATTATACGCAGACGAAATGACGTTTTATTACATATTGAGTATTTTATTTAAATAAACTATTAATTTCATAATCTGCATATCATTAATGTGATATTCCTAGTTTATTTCACGAATGCATTTAAATTTATAGTTTCTAGAAAATTTTAAAAACTTTTATTACTAAAGGGTTGGTGACGCATTCAATTTTTTTGAGGGTTTTGCGATAACATCCACTTTTCTGATTCATTTCTCTTAAAATTGACAAATTTTGTTTATTTAAGTCGAATGTTGTTGTTTATTATCGGTATCTAAATTCGCGTACGTTATAAATTACAAACATTGTTTATGCAACCAATTATACGCAGACGAAATGATGTTTTATTACATATTGAATATTTTATTTAAATTCAATTCAATTTCATAATCTGCTTATCATTAATGTGATATTCCTAGTTTATTTCACGAAAGCATTTAAATTCATAGTTTCTAGAAAAAATTTTAAAACTTTTATTACTAAAGGGTTGGTAACGCATGCGCAAATGACAGTCGCGAGTGAAGAAGTGAAGAATTTCTGACAGTGAATATTAAGTGATTAATTTAGTGCTAATTGATGCAGAAACTAGCTGTAAATGGTAAGTGATTAATTTGATTACATAAAAATTAATTGAATTAATATAGAAATATGCTATGAACTTGACTTTTCCTTTTCTAGAGGCTGAGTTTGTGATTTCTATGTATATGTAAACGAGTAGAGCGTCCTCTGCGCATGTTAAGCTGTACCAAGTAAGATAATTTATATTTGTTGCTTTATTTATCGAATATAATCATATGAGAATGTTTGCAAAACGCGTGCATATAATAAGTATATCATTTAATGTAAAGAGAAAACATGTAGGACATGGATGCGGGTATGCAATTGCATACACAAACAAAAAATCAAAGCAGGTGAAAACGTATTTGTTTTATATATATAGACGTACCAATAATATTTCCACTTTTCTGCTTAATCACAACCTCCTCTTTGATGCTTTCCTTGCTTCGGGTATCAGCCGCGAAACGCGTCTTCTGATGCGGCTTCTTATCATGCGTGGAAGGCGATTGGGGTTGCAGGGGAATGGGCGGCGGTGTGGGCGATAGATAATCGGGTGGCGGTTCCTCTAACGGCTCATCACGCCCTTCAGTACGCGAAGGAGTACGATATCCACTATCATACCTTCAATGCAAAAGATTAATTAATTAAAACAATTTATGTTTAATTGGATTGATTGGTAACTAACCGGCTTTCTTGGGAGGCGCGTTGTCTGCGTTCAGTGACTCGTTTCCTTTGTGGTGGTGTTGGTGTGCGTTGATCCCGTACGGGTGAAATTTGCGTTCGGTAATCGGGAGTCGGTGAGGGTCTGCGATAAGCTGGCGTAGTAGCTATCGGCGGCGAGCGTTGTATTCCCATAGGGGATTGCTGACGCGCTGAACGTTGATAGTAATTATCAGGACGACGCTCTGACGACCATTCGCTAATTCCCTTAAAGTAACCGTTCGTCTCTTGCTGGTGCTGCTGCTGCTGGTGCTGTGTATAATTTCTAATAGGCGTTGTTGTAGGTGATGCATATTTACCAGCTGGGGATGCTTCCACTAAACGTGTAGGATTCGCCGCCGCATCGACGCGTGTAGGTGTTGATTTAATGGTAACATTGAAGAAGCTTGTCTTCGGCGGTTCTTTACCATCATGATCCACAGCCGCATCCTCATCGCCTATGGAGTCTTTCGACGAACGTGATTCACTACCGAAATGATTCTCCAACCATTTCGACGTCTCCACCTTACGCGTCTCCTCCTCCTGATCGAAGTCCAACGGACGCTTTGTTAATGCATCTTTACGATCTAATGGACTGGCTGGCAATTCGACGCGATGCCGATGCATGTAGCGTTGCTGCTGCTGCTGCTGCTGCTGCTGCTGCTGATTATTTGTTGTGGTGCGACGTCGTACGCGAGCTGATAACGAATCCCATTCGGCTGGATCGTCCATACCATCACCGCGCCGTTCGCATTCAGTTGTTTCCCCTTTGAAACGCATCTCGTGCCCTATTTTAACGCCATCCGCATAGTAATCGACATCTTCTTGCTCGCGAGCCTTAAAAAATCTTTCAAAACGTTTATTAATTAGTTTTGTAAGTCGAAATTCTTTTTGTATTATTAATTTTTTTTGTTTTTTTTTACTCTCTCTATATTAACTTCGCATTTGTATGTCAGTAAGTATGAGGGTTACCCCTTCGACGGCAAATTAACCGACTTCCCGTGATCGGATCGAGCTGAAATTTGGCAGAT
>JAODFZ020024800.1:0-18331 GCA_027574845.2 Deinopsis erosa
GGCAAAAAGCAGTGACGATGGTGTCGAAGAGCAAGAGGCAGAAAGCAGTGACGATGGTGTCGAAGAGCAACAAGCAGAAAGCAGTGAGGATGATGTTGAAGTAATCAAGAAAAAAATGTGTTTTGAACAATATTTTGAACATTAAATAAATTTAAAAGACATTTTATAGGAATTCAAATCACTTTTTCGTTTCTATATTAATTTAAAGCGATCATTACAAAATTTTCATAATTTATAGAAAAATCTACATTTATTTAAACGCAACAACAACATAAACATTTATTTAGCCAAAAATATTTTAAAGAATAAATAATTATTCATTAAATTTCATTCAAATTTATCGTATTTTATAACGCAGTTTAAAGGAATTGAAATCACTTACAATTAGAACGATGTGATATGATAAACGAGACGATATGAGATATAAATTTACATTCTAATTACAATAAATCGCTTGCCAAATTGGTACAATTTACACGCGTCGATTTGATTATCATTTACCGAAATTCTATTTTGAAATATATTTTCTTCTAGTCAATCAACAATTTTAAGTGAACCTAAATAACAAAAATTGATTGACAATGCAGTATCAAATATGAATTTTAATATAACATGCAAAATTTATTTTGCAGTTGACGACGACAGCGGTGACGATGAATTGTTGCGGGAATTTGTGCAATATGTAAAATGCGCTCTCACATTCAATACCTGTATGGTTGCTTATTAATTTGCCATCTATATTGCAAAGGGAAGGTGGGAAGGGGGAAACCAAATTTCAATAATGTAAAACCATTGTCAGAAGTTTACTGGAACTGAATTAATGATAACAGGTGCTCATTTATGTCAGAAAATCGATTTGACATATTCCATAATCAATATGATGATACATGAGCAATGCAAATCCAAATTTTGCTTTTTCGAAATAAATAACCATTTTGGGACTTTATACAAACGCTTAAACGATTATCTTAAATTTATTACAACATTTTGTGTTACATACTTATGATTATGCGGTTCACGTATATCATAGTTAGTGGATGATTTTAACACTTTGCATTAAACTCAACGTACACTTCTATGCCAAACCGAAAATAAATGAACTAAAAATTAATATTTAGAGATTTGCAGATTAACAAAAAGTAGTACATTCAAATTTTGAGTTAAAGAAGTTTAACGGCTTAAAAACCCAAATTTTACAAAGAGTTAAGAAGTTAAGAAAAATTTGAGAAATTGAGTTTTCCATACAGAAAACATTTTTTTAGATAACAAATTTCTATACAAATTTGGGATATCGATTTATAACTAGAAGTTTGAAGATTAAAAGTATTTGTGATTTCAGATAAAAATTTGACATAAAATTTTAGAGATTTGGAGATTAACAGAAAACGCTTTTTAAACTGAACAATTTTTTACCATTTATTGAAGTTACAATATTTATTGACTAGAAATAATGAACGAGGGTTGCTAACAGAGTTATGTGAATTAATGTGTGTGCCAATATTAATTACAAAATATGAATGATGTATGAATTGTAGCATGCATTATGAATGAATGAAAATGTTTCCCAGCAATAATTGTTTTCTGCAATATTTTCACATCGACTATAACAGAATTGATTTTTTTTTGCTGTGGCTCGCTCCATCTGTCTGTCTGGTTACTATTAAATTAAATGATGAGTTTGAAATTACTTTTCATTCCCTAATGGATAGATTGAAAAAGATGTATGATGTAAATTATTATAAATGATCAGATGATTATTTCGACATTTATTTCGAGTAAATTTTAAAAATTGATATCGGATTATTTGAATCATTGGAAATTCAATTAAAAATTGAATTTGTTTGTATAGTTTAAGTGATATTGTTCGAGTTTTATAGAAATCAATGTCATAGATAAATGAGTTAAAATTCAATCAATGGATGTTCGATGAGGGATTAAAGGTGCAAATTGTTTTCCAAAGTAATTTAGAGTTTTTGGCCTCTGGTGAGATGAATGCATCTCAACTTTAAATTACATTTGCATAAATTTCAAGATGAAATGTCGAATGTTGAAAGAATAATTTAATTAACATAATTGGATAAACATTTTGAAGAATAATTATGTTTCTTATAATAAGGTATACATATTTCTATGAAATACACTTTACAGGTTTTATACATTGCTGTTTATGACACTTTTTATTCAATGCGAATGAATGGAGAAATGCAAACAATACAATAAACTACATTTAACAATAATATTTATATATTGTTGTAATAATGGAGGGTTTTACTTGCACACACATAAAGCTGTCAATGTTGTGTAGACCGTGAGCCTTTTGTATTTATATTAGATGCAATTTTAAAGGCATTTGACATGAATAGCACCTCAATTTTAGTGGAAAATTGGATGCTATTGCAAGTCTTCAAATAAATAAATTTAAAAAAAATTGCAATCTTATTTGCGATGCCATACAAACACTTTTTTCAATGCAATAAAACGACATTTTCATTCCCCTTATATACAATGTCATTTCGAATGAGTTACAAATTGGCTAGAAATATTACCTACAAGCAACAAATATCGATTCAAATCATTTTTGTTTTAATCCGCATATATGGGGTTGTGCGTTGACACATACAAATTGATTTAATAAACATCTGCAGGTTAATCACCCCAATATGCAATTTCATCCGATAATTACCAATTTAGATAAAGTTTTTAATCAAATATTAATTTAGTTTAAACAAATTATAACTTCCATTAAAATGTCTTTATGTGTATAGTAAAATACTTCCAGACAAATTGCATTTTTAAATGTTTCTTGCATTCGCTTGCAAGCAAAATGCAAAAATAATTATCGTAATTTTACATTCTTATTTACGTTGGTTGGAGTATTTTGTAGTAGTTTCAGAAACTTAAATATTATAAGTAATTTGTGAACTTCAAAGATCGTCTGAATTGCCAGAAAGAAATTATACATAGAACAAAGGCATTAGGGAAGCATTTGAAACAAATCACTAGAAATATTTCCGCTTTTTTTCCTCTCTCTTATATTAAACACGCAATATGGGCGTTTGCTCCCATCTGATGTAAATTATAACGATTTGCATCAATTTTCGTTTCGAGATGAGTACATTTCTCCTCTTTATTTTTTCAACGTATGAAAAATTATATAAATGCGAGTTTATATTAAAAAAAATTGCTGCCACATTTTTATTTCACGCATGGGACACTTTTTCATTTGCTATTTATACGCGTAAGTAATATGATATTTAATTTGGCAATGCGTAATCGTTTCAATGCGTTTATGTCCTATGCAAAAATAGAATTGAGAATAAAAAAAAATACGAAATAGTCGAATAAGTTCTTTTGTGTATGGCGTGTGTGAGCTTTCGCTCTTCTCCCAAGAGGGAATGAGTGAAAAAGCTCGCCGATATGCTGTGAGACCTGCATACGAAATTTTTTACTGGACCTGCAATGGCTCATAAATTTCTTGTTGAGAGCAGACGTTTTTAACTTTAAACACTTTCACTCCTTTTCTCTCCCCTCGTTTTTATTATTACTACCACTTGCGCGTATTCCCTAAATGTTTATTCCTTAGATAATTATTCCATTAAAACGGTAAATAAATTTTTTATTAATCATGTTAAATTAATATTATTTGTTTGGTTTATTTTTATAGAGCAAAGTAGAGAGAGAGAAAATTTAATTTGTACTTTAATAGCTTTTTCTGGTTGTTAAATAAAAGCTGATGGAATTAAATTTAGCTGGCTACGATTTTCACACTTATTTAATTCTTTTATGTGGATAAACAATAAATATAGGTCGACCATTAAAAAATAGTCAAGAGTCATTCCACTTTATGTATGTATACAACTCCTTACAGTTGATTGAAACGCGCAAATTGCTCTTAATTGCATGCTACGATTAGTGATAGCATAATTCACTCACTTAATGTGAAATAATTATGATGTATACTGCACCTACAACACAGAGAGCGATAAAAATATTGAAAATATAAAAACTGTAAATTAAGTTGGCATCGAAAATAGGGATTTAGCTGCCTGAATAGAAATTTGATTGCTAGAAGAAAAGTAGGAAATTTAGCTGTCAAATTCAAGTTTATTTCATACCTACATTTATATTGATATTGAAAGTAGGAAATTTATCTGTCAGGTGCACTTATTCCTCGATTTACACGATTTCACCTTTACACTGAATTTAAAAAATACTTAATCCCTCGCTTTACACTGTTTTTTTACTTTTACACAGTTAAATAATATAAAAATACACAGATTTCGATTTACGCGGTTTTCTCAGGAATGTATCTACCGTGTAAATCGAGGAATAGGAATATTTTGATTTAACCAGTTCTTAGATATTGAATAACTTCGTCGGTAAAATAAGAAAAGAAATGTTAAGAAGAAAGAATGTTTGTGGTTCTATATAGAAATATTTATTGAAAAAAAAATATTTACTTTCCCTTATGGTCAAAGTATAAAGGGTCGTGTTTTACGACGCGGCACAAATTACCTGTTCAAGACGAGGTGTAGCAATAGCTCACGCATTTCCACCGATCGTTTTCCTTACAACATATCAAATCCCCTCATATCAAAGGTTATAAATTGTTTTTAGATTGATGTGATTACATATACATAATTCATTCATAAAACTCTAATTTCATTCACTATGTCGAATCAAAAATTTATTTCTTTCACAATTTCAGTTTGCTTTCTCAATTCATTGCTGTAATTTTCCCTTATGAGCTTTGTCTCTTATCCAACTGGGAGAAACATGTTACTTTTATTATTATCAAGAAACGAAACATTCTTTTCTTCGTTTACAACAAAATTATCACATTCAAGCTTTAAAATATTTTCCTGCGATTCGTGCGAAATATTTTCTTCTATTCTACAACATAATAATAATAAAAAAATATCATCCACATAAAAATGATCGTTACTTTTATTAAAAACTGTCTTTAATTGCTAGATTCATTTAGCACTCCTAATAAACGAACAAAAAAAGAAAAACGTAATTACACGCATAAAAAGCTCTACATGCAACACTTCAATGAAATTTTCTTACATTAATCGCAGGTTCCATTTACTAAACACAAAAAAGGAGAAGCGTTTCCACTGCCCTTTTGTTTCTGAAACAATTAAGTGGAAAGTGCATTTTACATGATATCTAAAATCCAGTCAAATGTCAAAGGTGATTTTATCATGATTCATGGCATTTAATTTTACTACACAGTTTATGATTTTAAGAAGCAATTTACGTTATCCAAATATTTGAACAAACATTTATTACATGTAATATTATTTGCAAATTATTTTCATGATTTATTTACGATATTATTTACTAATACAAATGCACCTTTAAATCACTTCATTTAGTTGAATTTATGTCTTGCTCTCTCAAATTAATTGCAATAATTTAAATAAACTTGACATTCGTCACATTGTAACGTTAGTTATGTTTAAATTGCATTTTTATGCAACGATTTGAACAAATTTTTGTTTTCATCATTCTATGATGATACAAAACCTATTTTCATTAAATAAAATGTAAATTTTGTATTCGAATTAATTGAATTTATCATTGAAATGTGCAGATGCAAAAATTTCCATTTTTATTAATTGAAGTACGTATTGGCTGCATGCAATATTCAATGTCACTGTTTTAGACACCTTCATGCACACCAATAACTATATTGGAATTTATATTGCCTGATTTTCATATTTCATGCATCAATTTGTGTATGATCTGCTTAGAGTTTTATCTAGATGTAGAAAAAAGCAATTTCCTTTTAGCGGTTGCTCCTTGTTTGTTATTATTTACAATTCCCACTCGTAATTCAATTCTATTCTCAACATGCATTTAGAAATGTTTTGTTTGCACTATTGATTTAGGTTTTTTTGAACAAATCAAATGCTCTCACAACGTTTTTGTAACAAACGTTCATTAATATTTTACTAAATTCTATATGAAAATAGTTAAAGCCAAATTTGAAAGTAAACACAATTAGTTTTTTGTAATTCACTTAATGAAATACGATATTTGAATATATCAAAAAATTTGCGTAAACATAATAAATGAAAATTCTAGTTAAATTGAGTTGACAATTGCCAATTAAAAATAATTGCTATTAAATGGAAAATTGTAGCGTCACTCATGAAAATTTTTCTATTAAAAGGTAATTGTTAGTTGAGTTAATAACGATAAAAATTTATTTACTTAACCAATTGTTTATTTCGTATAGGTTTCGAACAATTATTTCTTAGCCTTAAATTTAGACCATTTTGTTAATAAATCAACATTCAGAAGTATCATTAATAAAGGTCCGTCAAGTTAGCCCCCCACCTTCATTATTTTAAATAAAAATAACTTATAATAGAAACATTGCACAGGTATTGCACAGTATCGCACAACCACTAACTTTTATTGCTCAACCTTCATTTATTTAAAGTTATTTAGAAAAAATAAATGAGGGGCTAACTCTGATACTGTGCAATAGCTGTGCAATATTTCTATGTAGTTTTTATTTAAAATCTAACTTGACGGACCTCATTAATAATGATGAAGTAAGGAATTTGTTTTATTAATGATCACGAAGATAAATATACTCACTATCAGATGAATGCTTTCTTTTTGTTATTTTTAAATTTATAATTTACTAGTTGTTTAAGAAAATGGGGGATTTAGCTGTGCAATGAAATAGAATTTAGGTTGGTAACAAAATAGTTTACTTTAATTGTAACATTTACTTTAATAATGCATTGTGTTGCAGGATTAGAAAAAAATGTCAGTACAACAGTGGCATTTTATGCACGATTAATGTTTTGCATTTTCCTTTGATATTATAGCAATTAATATAATTAAGACTGTCATGTAATGTCTGGGAATTTAAAAGCAGTTAGAAAATGTTACAGCTTGGCACTAGAATTCACAAAACTCGCCTTTGCCTCTCTTCCGCGCATTCGTTTATTTATTTAACGAAAAAAGAGTAAAAAGCTCAGGATCCTCAAATGCGTTTACTGAAAGTTTAAACCAACTTTAAACACATTTACATTCACTGTCATATTATTCATAAAACAAAAGCATCAACTTTTTAGAATTACATAAAGTGAATTTTTAATAACATACACCAAATTTTGTCATTTCGTCCTTCTACATTGTGATGATTGCTCGTTTTTTTTTCTAAACGAGACGTTCACTGCATTTCTAATTAACCTTATCTCTATTTACTCAATTAACTAATATATGTATATTGTTACGTGCTGGGTGAAGGGATATGCCATAATATTTACAATAAGAACTTAATTATGCTTTCAATTAATCATTATTCAACCGTAAATATTTATCTTATTAATAATACAGCAAGAAAATAATTTTGCAGAAATATTGCAATAAAATCTACAATACAAAAACCTGAATAATCTAGTTAACGACCAACTGCATCTAAAAAACAAATTGTAAACAATTTACAATTACATTTTTATTATATTTTTCACAGTTGAGTAGAAAATCACAATTGAAATATGGACTTCAAACATTTTTCTAACTCAGATGTTGAAAAACCTATTTTCGCACACAAAATAGACATAAAATCAACGTGATACTTTCATCCCAAAATTTAGCCAAATTTTAGAAAAAAATTGATTCATCGTGAGCTTTGTTTGTTTGTTTTAACATTGCGGTGTTTAATGTGTTTTTTAGACAATTTCAAATTAGAATAACAAGAAATAGCAATTCTAGTTTTGTGATTGGTACTCTTGGTACTCACAGTTCTAGCAGTTTTTATTAAAATCTTACCACAAATCAAAATCCTCATGTAATTTACGATATGAATCATTTTTGAAAAAAGACATTTTAATGTCAAAGAAATTGCGTTGCTTTTGTGAAAGAAACATAATGTAGTTTAAATATGAAAAAAGTTTTTTTTTTTTTGTAAACTTTTAGTAACAAATGTATCTGCTATTGAAGAAATATTGCAATCAACAGCAAAAAAAAATATACACAACTAACTACAAAGTGCTGCTTTATTGAAAAGTAGAAATATTTCATTGATATTGCAAGAACGAAGAAAAGTATTAATTTACTTTTGTTTGATTAATGGATGTTGCGTTTATATTGCTAAGGAAAGCATTCCTCACATGATTGCCTTTCTCTAAGAAAAAAAGGAAGGAAGGAAACAAGGAGAGAAAAATATTTTAAACTCTCTATTGTTGTTAGATTATTTGTAAATATATGAAATTGCGTTGAAATTTAGTTTAATTAACTATGAAATCAATGATTATAAGCTCATATTTACTCTAATTAATAAACAATTTCAAATTTAGGTAAATATTTTAATTAATTAATTAGTACACAAAAACAATTCTATGCTCACTGTATAAATAAATTAGTTTAGGCGATTAATAAATTTAATTACATTTCGCATTTTAATTTTAACAATTTAATTGCAAGTTTATTTCTCTTTGCATTATAATTAGAAGGAAAGCGCAACTTTTTTCATTAATCTTTCTAATTATTTTTCTTAACGCAGTGAAAAAATGAGTTTTCTTATGTTAAACGAACAAATCAAGTTTAAATAGAGATTTTCGACGTTTGCCATTTTATTGGCAATAGAAGTTGAAATGACTACTATCAGTAAAATAGCATAATGCAGAATTGAGTGTGGAGGGTAATAAGAAAACCATATTAATATGTTTTTTATTATCTTATATTTAACATCCTTGATGCCATGAAATGTGATTTGCGCGCTTTAAATTTTACAACGTGAAGAGCAAATGCATTTTTTAGAATGAAATTTTACTGTTTCATGTTCGTCTTTGCTTTTTTATGCGTCTCAATTTAATCCGGAAAGAGCAGCATTTGTCTCAATACATGGTCAAGCAACATCTGCAGCAGGGAACAATCTCACATAAAAATGATTTTGATCTTTCAACTTTATTAAAACGATTCAACTTGTTTCGAAACTAGAAATATGAAAAAAGTTGTGAATTTAGTGATCGGCTGATTAAAAAGTTAATATTTATTAGGTACGTCTCATATTTCTTTTTTGAGAGGCAGATGTGCAAAGATGTGTAAAAAATTCAATTCTTTTAAAAGTGCATAAGATTAAGGCTTCGTTCTTTAATAATTCAACGCCATCGCTAAATTATTCATAACGGTGGCAGTTTACATTTACGAATACATTATTCTTAACTCATTTTTTTCACTGTTTTGTTTCAGGAATTTGCTACACTTACAAAGGAATTGAATGGAGCTAGAGAACAGCTTCTGGAGCGGGAGGAAGAGATTTCCGAATTGAAGGCGGAACGAAATAATACTCGGGTATGTGTGATAAAAATATATTTTAAAAATTTATTGATCTTTAAACCAACACTGATACAATCTAGTTTTTTGGTAGAGGAAAGCAAAATTCTGTTCACTCTGACACTTTCAAAAGTGATTTCATATAAAAAATCATTAAAGCTTAAAAGCTTTTAAATATTTAATACAAATGCAATGAAAAAGTGGTTTTGGTATGCGGTGCAGGTTACTGTAAAATACAGGTGGTTTGAAAATTGCACTTTTTTCTCCATTTTCATTTCATTGATTTTCAATTTTATTTGTTACGGATTTTCATATAAAATTTATTTTTTATCGAAAATTTTATGCAACTTGCAGATAAATATTCATACCGAGCAATTATATAAAATAAAAAACTAATGCATGAATAATTTTGTTGTTTAATGCCGTTGGGCATCGCGCGCGCATTGCATTTCAAATTTCTAACATTTTAAAACCTATTGTTGCAAATACGTTTCACTCGTTTGTGTAAATAATTTATTTGATATGCTGTCCCTCTGTATATTAAATTAATAACATTGTCTCGCAAATGTTACGTTAATATTACATATGCATGTCAATGTTCTAGGAGACTCATCTTCACTGTGTTAAACATCTGTCACTCCTTAATTACTACACATTGTCGTATTTGACCTATAAAATATTAGACTAATTTTAGATAATAAAATAATTACTATAATTCTCCTAATTTTTCGTATTTATTAGATTTGTTAGATGGGCGTGCATGCAATTTTAATTAAATTTAATTTAAAATGTCGGGTGGCATTCAAGTAATGTGGGTGAAAACATTTTTTTATAAAAATTTATAATATGATATCAAATATTATCGAAATATTAAAATTGTTTTAAGATTTGTGCTCTAGCGAATAGCAAGTAATTTCTTTCTTTTTCTTAAATTAATTTCAATAGTTGTTTAGGAAAATAGGGGATTAAGCTGTCACGTGAAACAAAATTTTGGTTGTTAAGGGAAAAATAGGGATTGCAGCTGTCTAAAATGAAATTTAAGTTAGTTCGAAAATATTTTACAACATGTTTGACTAATTTATTATTATTATAAATAAGTTTTGAGTTGAAACAAATAAGAAGCAACTTCTAGTTTCAATTAAACTAATTTTAATAAAAGTTATGTGAAATTTTTAGTTTTATTAAAATAAATTTTTTAATATAATTTTATTAATGTTAATCATATCAGAATGAAGAGCTAAAAGCTTTTCTTTGAAATGCATTTTTAGCATGTTTTTGTTAGAGTCTGCTAGATTGAACAAATGAAAATTTTTACATTCATTTTCATAAAGAGATTAAATAATAAATGAAAAATAATGCTTGAAAGAAGAATACATATTCAATGTTTGTTTAGAAAAATATTTTACAGTTTTCTTTGTATATAATTTTCGTGGGTTGACTTTGTTTACTTTTAATAAATTTTCTTAACTTTTTATTAGAAAACAGATTTAAAAATTTTAGTTTAACAAATAAAGCATTTTTTTTTCTTAAAATGATTATTAAATTTGATGGCAAATTTAAAATAACAAAAAGATGAAAAATTCTTTCATGTATTACATATAGAAAAATTTAAAACGCAAGTTTCTTTATGATTTGATTTATATATGCCGAATAATCTCATTAATTGTAATATAAAGGAGAAATATTGAAGGAAATGATTGATTTCAGCCAAGGTATTATTGAAGGCATGCATCCTACATAATAATAATATTCTCAAGAACATGATATGTTCGAACATAATAATATTTTATAGAAGACATGTACGAGACTATATAAATAATGAAGGCAATACTAAAACATATTTTCTTCAAATTTTGGCAATTTCTCTATGAAGTTTATTGATTTTTTTAATGATTTATATAAATAATTCAAGCGAAAGACTCTAAAGTAATTACGAAAAGCATATTTTAGTCTCTAATATAAGATTGCTCTAAGCGAAATTATTTATGAAATTATAAAGCAGGAGTAGAAGCGCATTCGCGAAAAGATTGAAACTTTTATAACGATGATAAAACATATCATGAATATGATAAAAGTTAATGTGCGAATGGTGCGTTTTACAAGTTTAATTTCACGGCATGTTTGCTCAACATTCTAAACCGAAAACGTTTGCGATAAGTACTTAGAAAGTTAGGATTATTATCCTTTAAACATATACATAAAATGGAACAAGTTTTAAGTAGCAAATATTGTGACGATGATGATGTTTTAAATAAATTAATGCAAATTCAATGTTTCATAAAATGAAAGTTTCATACATATAGAAAATGCGTTTTGCTGTGCAACAGTGTACTAAACTAAATGTGTTTTAAACTTTTACAATTCATATTGTTTTGCTCTTCCTTTTATGTCTGAGATTAATGATAATGTGTGAGCATAAATTATTTAATATGCCTCTTGTCCGCACATTTTTTTAAATTAAAAGCTTTTACGAAGCTTGACTTCTATGTTAGGGACAAATCCTATAATCGAATTTTCACCACCTTCCACATATCCTATTGACTTGAAATTTTGAACATACACCTAATTCCAATCACAATAGAAGGGTAGAAAATTTCAGAGCCAACAACCAGAAATGATATTTATACTTTTTTTTAATTATCAAGTATCTAGATTTGCGCGATTTCTTATTGCACAGTTTCAATATTGTGATTAATATTTTGGAATAAGAAGTAAAATTTTCAGCTAAAAAATGCATGTCAATCGGATTGCGCGATTTCTAACTGCGTGGTGCTTTTTTTTTGGAGCGCATCCCTCGCGCAAATCGAGGTAACACTGTAGTCTGGTCTGAATTTAACTTAATATCATTTTGACTTTTATTGTTAATCGTGTGAAACATTCAAGTATGGAATTATAATAATAAACTTCTGAAGGACTAATTATGTAAATTAACATAAATAATATTCTATTTTGTATTTATACATTTTTTGAACTATCAAGTAGTGTTCTCTAGATTTGCGCGATTCCTTATTGCACAGTTTCAATATTGCGATTAATATTTTGGAATAAGAAGTAAAAATTTCAGCTAAAAAATGCATTTCAATCGGATTGCGCGATTTCTAACTGCGTGGTGCTTTTTTTTTTGGAACGCAACTCTCGCGCAAATCGAGGTAACACTGTAGTCTGGTCTGAAATTAACTTAATATCATTTTGACTTTTAAAGTGAATCGTGTGAAACATTCAAGCATGGAATTATAATAATAAACTTCTGAAGGACTAATTATGTAAATTAACATAAATAATATTTTATTTTTTATTTATACATTTTTTTAATTATCAAGTATCTAGATTTGCGCGATTTCTTATTGCACAGTTTCAACATTGCGATTAATATTTCGGAATAAGTAGTAAAAATTTCAGTTTCAGCTAAAAAATGCATTTCATTCGGATTGCGCGATTTCTAACAGCGTGGTTTTTTTTTTCTAACGCATCCCTCGCGCAAATCGAGGTAACACTGTAGTCTGGTGTGAATTTAACTTAATATCATTTTGATTTTTATTGTTAATCGTGTGAAACATTCAAGCATGAAATTATAATAATAAACTTCTGAAGGACTAATTATGTAAATTAACATAAATAATATTTCATTTTTTATTTATACATTTTTTTAATTATCAAGTAGTTTTCTCTAGATTTGCGCGATTCCTTATTGCACAGTTTCAATATTGCGATTAATATTTTGGAATAAGAAGTAAAAATTTCTGCTAAAAAATGCATTTCAATCGGATTGCGCGATTTCTAATTGCGTGGTTTTTTTTTGAACGCATCCCTCACGCAAATCGAGGTAACACTGTAGTCTGGTCTGAATTTAACTTAATATCATTTTTACTTTTAAAGTTAATCGTGTGAAACATTCAAGCATGGAATTATAATAATAAACTTCTGAAGGACTAATTATGTAAATTAACATAAATAATATTTTATTTTTTATTTATACTTTGTTTAAATTATCAAGTACACTGTTCTCTAGATTTACGCGATTACTTATTACACAGTTTCCATATTGCGATTAATATTTCGGAATAAGCAGTAAAAATTTCAGCTAAAAAATGCATGTGAATCGGATTGCGCGATTTCTAACTGCGTGGTTTTTTTTTTTAATGCATCCCTCGCGCAAATCTGATGTGAAATTAATTGAATATCATTTTGCCTTTTATTATTAATCGTATAAAACATTCGAGCATGGAATTAATAAACCTCTGAAACACTAATTAATTAAATTAACTAAAATAATATTTCATTTTTTATTTTGTTAAACAGTAAAGCCGTATGCATTAGACGAGGATAAATTGTTGTAAAATTTGTGAGGAAATTCGTGAGGATTTAAGACTTTGTGAGCAGTAGAAAAATAGAAAATTTATCCTCGTCTATAACAGTCTTTAAATGTTTGCTATTTTATTAATTTTATTTTTTTTAGTGCATTTCATAAAGCTGGTTTTTATTAAATTATATTTTTATTTATATTATTTCAGAAGTTTAGTATTACTAATAATAAACTTTCGTTTAATGCGTTTTTATAAAATTCTTTTTGCACTATAATAAAATATTATTATGCACAATAGGTCATATCCATCTAGCAAACTATTCTATCATAAAATAACTTATAATCCACGTCGAGTATGACAAATTGTAAATTCTTACAATAATAAAGACGAAGAATTTCCTCGAAATAAACTTCGCACAATGAAAATCTTTCATTTTTCACCATTTTTTGCATTCATTAATATTATATTTTTATATAGCGCGTCGTATTTTTCACGGAACATTTCCAAACAAATTTTTCTTCATTCCATCCTTTATTCGCTTAGAGATTTCTGTTTGTATTTTCTCATCTCGCACTCAAAATTCATGCGAACCCAACATGATGACTACCACCAACGGTGCAAAATTAATAACGGAGAATCTACTTGTGTGTATATGTTTTTTAGGGGAATGCACCCCTCATATATCATCTTACTTCTATATAATACAACCCTTCACTAAGAACATGCGTGTCAAAGTTGTTATTAATGATTTGACAAAAATAAACTAGAATCAAGTCTGAGTAATAAATTGCATACATTAAACAAGAATGAAATGTAAAGTGTTGATATTAAATTTGTCTTTGTCGGAAATTGAACTTGATTTTATAATAATGGATGATATATAAAATGAAATTGTATCAGGGGATGTTAGATGGTACAGAATCCTTATTTCATTGAATATTTAAACTTTCCCCTCGTAGATGCTTTTGTTTATATTAGATCTCGTGATATCTAATGTTGATTTAATAGCAAATTGGAAAAGAAAATTGTTTAGTACTAATTTTATTTTTATGATTACAATCTTGCAATATGTACTTTTTTGTATTTTACATTTAAAATATAAATTATAGTACATATATTATACAATAAAAACAAAAACATTTTATTTATGTGCTTTTATAGCGATTTAGATTATATTTTTATTTATTTCAGGTGTGTTTTAAATTATGCTGAAATCAAAACATTTAAAATAAACAATTCATACTCAAAACTTAAATTTCGTAACAAATCACATTCAGTTTGATTTTCTAATGGAACACACTATTTATTTAATTAATTTAATAATTAATATATAATCAATGTTAATTAAAAAACATCATCATAGGTCTAATTTCTAGTGAAATTTGAGCGTTATTTGAAAAACATTCAATATAGTTCAAAATCTTTTGATATTTAAGTCAAAATAATAGAACTAAAATGTTATAAATTTAATATTGTTAAAAATATGAGCTCTTTTTAATTTAATAAAAGTACATACATTTTACGAAGTAAATTACTATTGTTAAAAGCTACTATTTTGTTTATTGGGTAAAATTATAAACAATAACAATAATAATTTTTTTTAACTTATTATTGAAATCGATTTATTTTTATATATGTTGCAGTAAAAGCGTTCATTGTAGTAAATGCATTCACATACTAGTTAATGAATGCATTTACTTACGATTTAAATAGAAACATGCACTTAATAGAAAAATTGGAAAATTTATTATTTATACATTTTGATATAATTTGATATAATGAATTATAATTTTTATTTTTTAGTATTTTTATTTTTTAATTTGTTTGTTTGGATACATTTCTCCGCATTACCAGTGTTCAAACAGGATTCATTGTTCGATTCCCTAAAAGTTTCAATTTCGCAGTTGCTTTCCAAATCGTTAAATTCTGGGAATACATGAAACAAATTTGGTAAATAAGGCAAAATCATTGCAGCTGGCCCAAAAACGCCGTGTCTATATGAATTAACGCAATCATGAGTGGCATTTATATATTTGAGCGCTTCCACATATTTTGCGTAATTTTGCGTCTCATCATCAGAATCAGAATCGTCACCACTTGGACCTTTCAATTTATTAGAACCATCATCACACTTCTTCTCTTCGGGTTTATTAGAACCATCATCACAATTCTTCTTCCTCTTCTTCAAGCAAGGTTCGAAATCAGGAGATACCATACTTAAATTTACTATACCACGGTATAATATAAAATTTTCTGCACTATTTTTCGGCTAATAAAATTTTTTATGTCAATGACATACTAATGTGATGGAAGCTTACTTGGATTTTAAATTAAATTACAAAATTTGTTAGGTGGTCTTGATAGACCATGATAAATTTATAATCATTATCATAGAATTACGTCCGTTGACATTTAAATTTGAGGTTAGTTAGTTAGGTTAATTTTAAGAAAATTATTCAAATATCAGTTTATAGATGCACACATTAACTGAACTTTAATTAAAGATATATACATCTACTATTAAAGGAATAAATTTCGATATTTATTTACGCTTTTACTGGCAACATTAGTAAATACACACAGTGACTACTAAATGCATGTATTTAAGGAATGTAGACTTTTACTATATAACATATATATAAATTTAACATTAACAATATTTGTTAAATATTTCAGTTTGTAATTAGGTTCATCTTTATATTGCAAACTTTTAATATTCAATTTACAATATAAAAGTTTTACTCAATAGAATTTTATAGAATTGTTTTCTCTTTGATGTATAATTTGAATAAAGGAATATAATAAAATAATGTATATTTCAGTTACTGTTGGAGCATTTAGAATGTTTAGTATCAAGACACGAACGTTCCCTACGAATGACGGTGGTGAAACGACAAGCTGCAGCACAATCGGGTGTTTCCAGCGAGGTGGAAGTTCTAAAAGCATTGAAAAGTCTATTTGAACATCACAAAGCATTAGATGAAAAGGTAAATGATATTAAACAAAGATTGCTTTTAATTATGATTTAATTGTATTTTAGGTGAGGGAACGACTGAGAGTAGCATTAGAAAGAAACTCTTCATTAGAGGAGGAGTTAGCACTTACCAAAGAAGAAGTAAGTTATATAAATTGCACCCAAAATGGTTACAATTAAATGAAATTGTTATTTGTCTTTTAGTTACAACAATATAAACTTGGGGGCCCACCCTCAAATGTACCTGCTATTGAAGATAAACCAAAAGAAAACGGCCAGATTGATTCTGGGGACCAAGTTGTTAATAATTCATCAATTAAGGTAAATTTTCATTCATTTACTTCATCATTAAATGAGATTAATTGGATATAACTGTGCATGCTAAGTGGCTTCGTTTTTTTTTATAATATTAACTTGAAAATAACTTTCAATATATTTTTCGCTTACTAATTGATGATTTAAAATTTATTTTAAAATTAATTCTCTATTTTCCATTCATAAACTAACGTTTTAGTGAAGCACTTATATAAAATCTACTTTTATATCGTTAATAATCGTTATATTTTAGGAAAGTTCATTATTTTTAATGGTAATAAAGCTTACTGCTGATAAAATGGTCATATTTTTCTACTTTGCAAATGTAATTGCTGTACAGTTGTAACTAACTAACGCTTCTTTCATTTTCATAATTTTGAAATATCTACTCATAAAAACTGTGCATGATTTTTATATAAATTTGATGTTGTGATGTGGCATGTTTATGTGGTAATTTAGGCTGGTGGCAAACCACGACTGACAAATGGCGGAGTTGAATTGGAAACTGATAGCGCGGCTCGTATTGCTGATCTACAGGCTGCACTCGAACAACAGGTAAAAAAGATTGTTTATTTAGTTTCATTCTCTTCTAGTTTTAGAAGAAGTAAAAACACAGATAAGTAGTGAGCTTAATTCTACAGAAATTGAATTTATTTTTTTACATAGACTGGAGAAATTAGTACATGGCAACGAAGGATTGCTGAAATGACAAACCGTGTCGGTGAATTAGAAGAGAATTTGGCTAAAACGCAAAAGGAATTACTAAAAGCACAAGATAACAATTCAAAATTACAAAGGGATTTAAGAGAGAATGTCGCGCAGAAAGAGGACCAAGAGGAGCGAATTGCGACCTTAGAAAAGCGATACCTAAGTGCTCAACGTGAATCTACGTCATTACATGACCTCAATGAAAAGTTGGAACAGGAACTACAACATAAAGAAGCACAACTTAAGGTACATTTTATGAATGTTTAAAATTTTAGTATTATTATTATGTGTTTTTTATAACAATGCAGTTGCAAGAAGAGAAGATTGCCGCTATACAAGAAAAGCTTGAGCTTGCTGAACAAAAGTTACAACAATATTCAAAGTTACCAGAGATAGAGGAGCAGCTCAAGCAACGCATGGAGGCGTTGACGCAGGTGAGAAATCAGGTACGCGCTCTAAGCTCACATTCTATTATATTTTTATTATATTCTATCTTCTAGCACATTTTATATTATATTCTTCACTTTGATGTTTACTTAAATACACCAAAAGTTTTCTATACAAGAACTTTTATATTATAATAACAACAAACTTTTATCTAAATTGCAAATCGATAGCGATTCAGATTCACTTAGAAACCTTTTGGTAATAATTGTAAGATAAAGGGTGTCCCAAGATGAACTAATATTTTAAATTTTAAATAAAAAACACTTCTTTTTATTTG